>JBBMFX010275245.1:0-19513 GCA_037832545.1 Rhabdalestes septentrionalis | reverse complement strand
CTGCATATCACTTTGTGTTGACAGGCCTAATCCATTTCAGGGAAGTTGATATCATACAGTGTAATTTGGCTAGTACTTCTACAATGGGACATGATGCAATTTCAAGTTTATAATCTTCAGTTTGATTTTACAATTTATCTATATTTAAAGTATTACAGAATTCAGTTACATATCTCCCATTCTTTAGACAGTTGTTGGAGGTGTTAGCTGTTTAGTCAGATGACTTTAGGAACATTCAGTAACGTCATGTAAGTCCTCAACAGCACACAAAATTTAAGAAAGTCTTTTTTTTCGGTCTCGGTCTCGGTCTTGGTCTCGGTCTCGTTTCGAATTTGTCTTGGTCTTGACTAGGCCTGTCTTGGTCTTGGTCTTGTCTTGGTCTCGATACCCTCTGATCTTGGTATTGTCTTGGTGTTGGTTTAGGCGGTCTTGACTACAAATCTACTGATGTTCTTTTTTTTTTAATGCTGTGTTACATTTACGCCAGATGTAATGGGACGCACCTCTCCCAAAAAGTTCAACTTTTGTTTCGTCTGTCCACAGAATATTGCACAAAAAGGCTTAGGGATCCATTTGTGAATAATGGCCCTCACCATGGTTCACTGGAGTCCAATGCTTTAGAAATGGCTTCATAACCAGACCAATAGATGTCGATTACCGTAAAAACATTCTGGACTTTAGAACGCTCCTGATTAAAAGCTGCATGCTCTAATTAAAAAAAAGAAAATCAATTTTGTACAAGACGCACCGGATTATAAGCCGCATGTGTCTCACGTGCATATCGGTAACACACAAATCATGTTACTTATGCTTTTTTACTGAACAGTGCACAAACAACATTCCAACATCTCCTAACGACCGATAAAAATATACACGGTATATATACTTCAGTCTACCATGAAAAAGTAATGAATCGCCTTCTTCATCTTTCTATCTTCGTCGTGCCTTAGGTGGCCGTGCCCGCCCTTGGACTCACACAGGCTCGCCCTGGGAATATGAGCCGTACGGGATTGGTCTGGGAGTTTGACCCCAATGCATCACCCCAATGGTTCTACGGATGTCACAGTGATATCATAAACAAGTGTTTACTATTGCCCAAAATTATTACTGTTGGCCGTAACCTCACCGCATCCAAAACAAAACAAGAACAGAGCCCAACTCTTATGCTACTCCCTCGCTTCTCCTCTCACTCCCCTCTGACGCTATGCGCACACACACACACACACGCACGCACGCACGCACACACACACTCATTCCATCACACGCAAACCCCGACCCCAAGCTGCTCATTTAATCTCGAACATGTTTAAACTAACAGAACATGAAACATTATTGCAGGGTCGCTACACTATCAACCCAAAACGAGCCTATTAAAATTGTGCCTCGCCAAAGGTCCGCCCACAAATCTGTGTCTGTCGCTGGGACTGGTTACGAGGTAAAATGTTTTTGGCGCCAAAAAATAAAAAATAAATAGCCGCAATTGATTAGCCACAGGGTTCATTTTTTGGTAAAAAAAAAAGAAAAAGTAGTGGCTTATTGTCCGGAATATGCGGTGCTATCTTTTCTCATCTGTTCCTGAATTTCATTAGATATTTTAGCCTACTTCTTAGCTAATCTCTTGATTAAGCAGGTCTGGCAGTAATCAGGTCTGGGTGTGGCTAGTGAAATTGCACTCAGATTTCCAAACAATGTGATTACACATAGTTACTTAATGATTTTACAAGGGGGGCAATTTCTTTGACCATGTAGATTTGTTTTTTTTTCTTATGATTAAAATCATCATAAAACCTGGATTTTGTGTTTACTTGGGTTATCTTTGTCTAATATTTAAATTTATTTGATAATCTGAAACACTTCTGTGACAAACATGCAAAATATAACGTCAGGAATGGGGCAAATACTTTTTGTTCACGCTTAAGAGTACAGCTATGTGCAAAAATAGGCCTTGTCAACATTAACTGACAATCACTGCATCCATATTTTTTGACAGTATAATTCGATTTTTTTTCAACTTATTAAACCAAATGTGATGTGGCAACAAAAAGCATGTGAACCTTTTGGAAATTCATAATTTTCTGCTATTATTTGCCATAAAATGTAATCTGATCTTCATCTGATTCAAGGATACTGACAAATATGATGTGCCTAAAGTAACACCAAAATTCTCCTCTTTCAAGTCTTTAATGAGGACAACCATAATTACCTCATAGTGCTGATGGAAAAAGTATGTGAACCCTCAACAAGTTGCTTCCTGTAGCTGTGGATCCAATCTGCACATAGTTTTAGCCCATATTTCCTGGCAGAATTGATTGAGCTCTGTCATATCCTTTGGATGTCTTATTTACATGTACAGCATTTAGCAGACACTTTTATCCAAAGCAACTTCCAGTAGCTATAGAGACCCAGTGGTGGAAAGATGAAGGTAGGATTCGAACCCTTGACCTCTAGGTCCAAAGGCTGGATTTCCTTGTGTTCTTAATTTAGGCACTGACTTTTTTGTCATTTAGGCATGAAGAATGATTCAGAAAATCTAAAAATAGGATATTTCCTGACATTAATGAGTTAAAACACTTTTTAACATAAATGTGTGTATGAACTGTGTAAATGTCTTCTCTGTGCAGGTCTATCGTAGTGTGAGACGCCATCAGTGCTACCCACCAACATGGAGACGCTGGGTCTTCTTCTTGATCCCAGGCTTGTTGTCAGCACTTATTGGAGTGTGTGTGTACATCTTTGCGCAGACAGACAGCAACTACTTCTACACACACTCTGTATGGCACGTCATGGTGGCCACCAGTGTTGTGTTCCTACTCCCACCACGGGAGAAAAACGTGCCACCCTGGGGATGGCCACAGAAACTCTGTGGCTACAAGATCTGCATGAACCAGAAAGAAGAGCTTTATGCGGTCACCTAAATGTACTTGCAAATATTTGTACGATCTCATTTTGTACAATACAATACAGTTTTTCCACATGCAATCGATCTTCATGTTGGATGTATATGCAGCCACTTGTCATAGCAGACTTTTAGCAGATTTTTATTGCATCATTGCAAATGGAAGTGCATCATGTATTTCATGGGACCGAACCAGGCCCCTAGAGAGTTAAAACATGGCTACAATTATTAGATTTGACTAGTAAGGCTCCTCTACATAAAAAGACTTTCTGATGGATACATAAATATTCAAATCCTAATTGTAAGTTATTGAAATTGAGTTTACATTAATGTTTATTTATAGGCAAGGTTAAAAGTTGGGACTTTGAAAAATTGGTGATTGTGTTCAAGAGGGTGTTGATGAAGCACATGACCAGCAACTTTCTTATAGGAACCTATATGAAACCTTGTATCACAGACCTCTTTAGCACTTTATTAGTGATTTGAAAGATGTTTTTTTCCAGCATTGTCATTGTCAGTATCTGTGCAAGCATGTGATCATGAAAACATATTCTGGCATTAGAATGAAGTCTGCTCCATAATAATTTTTTTGCCCTAAATACATAAATGTACCAGATCAGTAACAAGCAATTTTCCCCACACCTCTCTTTATCTTTAAAAATGGATGTTTTTATTACTGTGCCTTGAACACTGATATATGTAAATGAGCTTATGCTCTGTTGCCCTGTGTTCAAAAAGTAAATCAATCTTATAACTTCAACATGAAATCTTTAGCTCTAGCTAGAAAAGGTAGGCATATATAAATGCATTGGTTTTATGTGACAAATAAAATATCACTAAAGCAGCTCATTTCTCATATATGAAGACTATATGAGCAGATGATTAAATAGTACATTTTGGAATTTTAAATGTGTTTACATTTTAAATGTGTTACATGAACACTTATTGGGGGGAAAAGGGCAAATTGGGTCTCCATGATGAGTTCAGGTCTTTTACTTTTTTATGCAAAATAATTATTGAGCTGAGTGTATGACATTTTTCGATTTGTAAAAGCTAACCATCAATTAAGAATGTCTCATTTACAAGTCCCTCTTTTTTTGGGCAGTGGGAGTCCCTGTTGTATTGAACCTTTCATGTTTTGCAGCTACTGATCTGCCCTGACTTGTGTTTTTGTGTTTGATGGATTTCCAAACCCAGGAGAAAAGACCTGTTGTTCTTTGTGCCTGGGGACACCATGATTGTTCTGCTGCTTTTGTTGTTCCTTTAACGGAAGAGTTGGGTTTTGAACTGGAGAATGTGATTAAAAACAGAAACTGGCAATTGCACGGTTGCGGGTTGCATTATTCCAACCTTCTTGTGTGGTCAAGAGACAATGCAGTTTTAGGTTATATCTGTGGGTTAATATCAGCATGTGTGCATTTGTTGGTCTTTCCTTAAGCTCTGATTTCTTTCACCCTCATGAAGACACCATTTGTCTTGCCATAATGCCTCTCTATTTAATTATGCTGTTGATATACCCAGCCTTTCTTTCTTACCTAAAATATGAACATAAATTGCAGACATAAGAGTGCTAATTAACAAAATAAGAATGATTAAAACTGCTGACCCACAAATTTTTCATAAAATTGTGGATTAATGAACCAGGGTTAATGAAATTTGCTTTACTTAAAATCTTTGTTGTCCAAAGTCACAAACGTCTAATGCCATGCTATAACAGTGGAGTTTGGACATTTGAATAATCATTTATTTTTTTATATCTTTGTTCTCCATGTGAAGATGGATGGGCTCTTACAGAAGACAGAAATAAGAATGAGAGAATGCTGAAATGGTACATTACTGTGCTTTATTCATAAGGGCAGGAAAGGACTGGAAATAAACCATCTACCATGTAGAAGATATAAATACTCTAATTTGCATAAGTAAAAGACATAAAAACTATAGAAAAGTTTAGGAAGGGTTTTTTTTTACACAATATGGATTGTTATTTTCTCACTGGCAACTTTATTAGAAATACAGATGTTTTTGTGCTCACCCTGCTAGTGCATAGTTAAAGTCCACCTAATGAAAATAATCCTCTGACCTTCCATTAATGTTTAGTTTAAGGCCACTGCTGCTAGCTGGCTGTTTTTTACTCCTAATGTCTAGACAATGATGGGTAAAAACCATAGGATTTTGCTAAAGTTATGTCTGTGTTAAATATGGTCCGAACCTGTGAGCAAACTGACCAGCAATGAATGGGCTAGAAGGTTATTGGGGTAGTAGTTAATTGTGCACCATGTAGTGATCTTATATTGTAGGTGGAGCAAATGAAATGGCCAGTGAATGGAAGTAGAAGACAGGTGTTTATATTAAAAGCAGTCAGGGAGCGTTCATTGGTTTAACGATTTTCCATCAAAACAATGAATGCTTTAGGAATTTTTTTCCATAATTGGCAACCACCCCTAGACTCTTTAACAGTCATCCAGAGTGGTTAAATGTGAAATGCTCTGTTCTTAATGCCCCCAAAATTTTTCACCACAGGGGGGACAGGAACCAAATGTCTGAAGCATTTAATAGCTTTAAAAACATCCTCTCAAAAACTTATCACCCAAGCATACTTACATTACATACATACCAGACATAACACAACAGGGTTCCCGCAGATCCCTCAAAAATAAAGTCTTAAAAAAGAATTTAACAAAAATGGTTTTGAAATTGTTTTTCCAGTGTTAAGAGCCACAGACTTTATCAATATCCTGCAGCAAGGAGAAACACTTGCAGAAGTTAACAGAGCAAGTATGAAGTGTTGAACTCAAAGTTGAAAATTAGAACCTAATGCATAAAGATGGTGTAATACCAGCCATGCCAGTGTTTTTATGTTTAAGACTAGTCATCATTATCCAAACACTGGCACATGTAAGTTTTTTACAACAAGTGCCACCAAAACCACATAATGAATTACAGGACGGTTTGCTCCATAGTATAAAAATATATCTACTATGAACAACTAAAAATGCTCATTTTGCAAGCAAAGAAACGACCAGACCAAAATTTCCCAGTACTATATATACACTGCACTGATATACAGAACTGTGCAAACGTCTTCGACCACACCTTATTTCATTATATTTTGCTTTGAATCGCCTTGTTGGTGCCAAAGTACTATTTTAAGCATTTCAAACTGTCTTATCTTTGGCCTACTGAATAGAATACATTTAAAAAACAGGAAAAAAGTTTTTAAAGTCTGAGGATTACTGGAGTATTACCAGGCAGAGAAGCAGAATCTAACCTAAAATATTGCAGCCATATTAATAAACTGATATTCTGAAGTAGTCTAATGTATGTTATGTAGTTATATATGTGTTTATCATCATTATAAATAATACATTATTATCATTTTAATTATCTTCCTGACCAATGATTCTTTCTAATTTGCTGCACAGGATTGGACCAAAAACGCTCAAACAGACAACTAGCAGTCTTATTCTTCTGTACTTTAAATACTATAATTTGGGTTCAAGTGTTTACATAATTTAAATCTGTTTTTATCTTTAAAACGAAGAAATGCTACAGGGTGAAATTAATTAAAGACACAAAACATAAATAATAATATCAAACAAGCCTTTAACAAAAACAAGTTGAGATAATTGTACAAAAGCTTAGTAGTTTCGTGTGTTGCATGTTATTATTGCTGTATTTAAAATGACTTTGACAAGCTGATATAATCCTGTGTATTTGACATCAGAAAGGTGATTAAAGGGTTGTGCAACCTGGCAATATTTCTGTTGTCAGGGGAGACTTTCAGGCAATATAAGGAAGCAAATGGGCTAATATAGCTAACCCACCCGTAACTGTGATACAGAAATAGACTTTAGGCATTTGTGCGTGTAACTAAATCTGAGAAGCAGTGCCAGTGTTGGTCATGACACTGATGGGCTGTCCTTTTCCATTATCCTCTGCTGGCTGTGTTACCAGTGCTGGAGAGGGGCTTGAATGTCGCTGACGACGCATGAATGGGAACACACTGGAATCACATATGCACAAAAGCACAATACGAGAAATTCCATCTTTGGCCATACTAACAGCAAATATTGTTTATGATTTGTACGGTTTATGTGTTGGTTGTTTCTCTACTTACCTTTTCTTTGTTTCCTGTGGTACTATGGCTTTCCCTAAAAGATTCTTGTACAGGTCAGACTTCAGGTAACGAGGATATGAGTCCTGCAGTTGGAAGATCATCCATTAAATGGAGGTTTGGTTACTCCTATTTCTGGTTTGACTTACTATCTGTTCACACATAAGATTCACATTTCTGATTAGGGCTGTCAGAATTTTTATTTTAATACTGATACCAAGTGTAGTCTCACAATCCTCAATACCAAGATGACACTGAAATGTTACCATCCCAGGTTCCTAAACTTGTGTCAGATAAAACTTCACAGGAACAGCTTTGATAAGATATGTATCTATTGCAGAAATATATCACTGACTTTTTTGTATTACTTTTACAGGTGTCATTTTAGTCAATGACATACACAGGTAAAAAAAAAAAAAACTTGGAGTGTGAATTTTTCTATGAAAACTATTACTGGTGTTTATCAAAATCACCCATAGTCTCAATATCAATCCCTCTCAAATAACCAGCAAGCTCAGCATCTTAAGTCTAAAGTTAAAGCTGGAACTACTTAATATCAGCTCGCTAACTCAGAATCTTAATTACTTATGCTTTACAGAGACCTGGATTAGACAGGCTACAACTATGTGTTACACAGTCCTAGACTAAATGGGAGAGGGAAGACACACCATTTAAATATGTGCCTTAAGAATTAATCAGAAAACATGCTCACATTCTTTGAAACTGTATTCCTAAACATAATTATTCTAGAAACAAATAAGACCTCTTTTTTCTCTAATTACGGTCTACAGGCAATTGTGAATTTGCATTTGCCTCAATTCTAGATACAGTGGTTGTACCGAATATGTAATGGAATCTACTTACTTTTGTGGTCAGACGCTTGATTGAAACTTGACTTATTGGGTCGCTTTCCCAGACAGGGATTAAATCTAGTCTTGGACTACACTTTCCTTTTAAATGGAACATCTCTATTCACAGCACTACATAATCCAGGACTAGGCTTAATCCCGGGACTAGGAAACCAACCCGTGGTGTTAATGTTGACAACATCGCTATTCGTCCTTAGACCACAGTGATCTCACATAGGACCAAGATGGCAGCGTGCTAGGTTGCAGTGGCCTCTCTGGGTCCAACACTTTGGTGCACGTGTGTTTTTCTCTTGATTCTGTAACAATCCTTATTCAACATGTGCATCTGAACTAGGTCCACAGCGTTGCCTGATGCTAATGGCCAGGGGAAGAGACATTGCGAGTGGTACATGAGGATGGGTAAGTGCGGCAAGTGCTAGGCTAAAAGCAGTCCTGTACAAGTTCCTCGCCAACGATACTTGGACATTAATCTAGACTCCAGCAAACCCCCCAGCGAGAATTCAGAGAAGTTTTTATGGAGGCATGGCTCCATGACAGCATTCTGGACTTGGCTAAGCAGATTAACAGCATGCTAATCTACCAGACTGGTGAGTGAACACAGTACTGATCTTGAGCTACTGTTCATCGCTGCTAGAGATTTTAGACAGTTAGGTGCAGGCCATTTTATTTACCATGGGAATTCACCACCGTGGTAATAGTTGCGAATACATTCCATCCAGCCCTTACACTTAAAATGTGCTACCTTAACTGTACGGACCTATCAGTGAACACCAAAACACACACACTGATAAATTGTTCATAGCAGCCCAAGATTTAAATCACACAAATCTCAAGGCAGTTGAGGGGGGTAAACACACTGAACTGTGCTTACACAAGCATTGCTGATGCAGTATACGCTGAGCCCAGTCCCCACCTTGGATACTCAGATCGTATGTCCATCATGCTCATCCCAGCATACAGACCATTGTCAGGTTTGAACACTCTGACTACCTGGGCTTACTATGGGCTGAACTGGCCCACAATAAATTATTCACATCTGCCACTGTATTGTCTCTGTCAAGATCTGCCGATTTGCATGGTTTCCTGCCAGAAGAGATCTTAAGACAGAACCTTGAGTGACAGGGAATTTACTAAATTATCTCCAGTGTTACTGTTTGAACATTCCGACTACCTGGACCAATGACTTACTATGGGCTGAACTGGCCCACAATAAATTATTCACATCTGCCACTGGAATGTCTCAGTCAAGACCTTCACTGAACCCAGACCTTGATTTATTTTGTTGCATCTGCTCATCTGCATACTGACTTTGCCTGTTTTTACTAATGCTCTATGCACTGTGGATTTACTTTACTGGAATTATTGCTAAACTACTCATCTTTCACCTTCACCATATGCAACTGTGCATAACCTCACCTAGTGACAGGAATGGTAAGGGACAGTAGCCACAGACAATACTTTAGTATTCTTGTTAATTTCATACCTTCTTCATGAGAAAGTAAATGTGCATTTGAGCATCATCCAAGACAAAACGATGTGGATGCTTGATTCCTTCTAGGGTTTTCTCCATCGTCTTACTGTCGATATTCACCCAGCGGCTGGCACCGGGTGCAAGAAACTGCCTGCAAAAAGCATCTACATTCAAACCACTGTCAACAAAATTAATAAGAGTTAATGGGAGTTAAAGTCAGGACCTTAAGAGTAAGGAGAGTAGTATACCAAGTTATTTAAATCACATATATTTTCTATGAGTTTACATAAACACAAATTCAATGCAACACTTTTGCAATGACTATAAGTGCAGGGGTAATTTTCCATTTGGAACCAAAGAATACATACTTGTAAACTTCATCCACTTTGGCTGCAGTTTTGGAGGTTTCACCATGCCGCACTTCCTCACACGCCTGCCAGAAGCACAAGTTCTCAGCTGAGGAAAAAGTCAGAAATACAGTTATAGGGGAAAATGTTGAGAAGATAGATAAATGAGAGTGGGAACAGAGAGGGTTAAGGGAATAAGAGAGTTGCAGAGGAGAGGGGAAAGCAAGGGAGACAAAAAACACATACATTATGGATGCATTCAGAAAAGGGAAGTGGGATAAAAGAATCTCCCATCACACTCCAAAATACACTGCAGTAAGCTCAAGGGGGTACTCAGGGTTGAATCATAAACATCATATTTCATATCATACTTCATAGAGGAGGAGAAATATTTGTTAAAATATTTACTAAAACTAATATTTACTAAATATGGATTTTTCACATATTGTGCTATATAAGTATGCTATAACCATGATCTTATGGTTTAAACAATGTAATTTAAAGCCTTTTTCCATTAAAATCCCAGTGTTCTTTGTATTCCCTGCATCTGCGTCCTCCTTCCCCATGGCAGACATGACAATGGGTTTATCTGTAGTTGTGGATATTAAAAGATATTAAAAAGGTGTGTTTTAGTCATCCCAAAACCTGGTTCCAATCACAAACACAGCAAGGAAATATATATTGTCATGTTTTCAACACTTAACTGTTTAACATATTACCTTTGAACTGTGGAGAAATATTTTTTCCCATTTTAAACCATTCTTACATAGTTCATTCATAACAAAAACCTGGTGTGTGTTGTTGTACAGTGACACATTATTCATCTGCTTTGTGTCTGAGCCGATATTTGAGTGTCTTTGTTCTTAGCATGTACCACTGAACTCTTTCTCCAGATAGGTAAGCAGCTCCTTTCTGCCTAACGGGTCATTCAGCAGCTCCATGAAGCTAAAACTCCAGCGCTCTACACGAAGTTTGGTTGGAACAGCTACCCTGCTTAAAAAATAAATCAGATCAGAGATCACTCCCACAACAAACAATAAATACCATCAACAAAGTATTATATACTGCCCTGTCAGAACAAAAATGGTACTGTTCATGTATATGGAACAACTGTGGTAATATGGTTTAATTGTGAACTATCATTTTTCATTACATAATGCTTTCAGATAGAAAAATACAAGTCCTTGGGTCAGACAGGGTATATGGAATCAGTGTATTTTAGAGCTAAACAGGAGTGCATCACAATGGCTGCAAAGGCGAATGAAGGCAGCAGCATGAAAGGGTCCCCAGTCGTCTTGGAAAACATATGTCTCATGACCATCCATCTGGTGCTTACCAACAACCAGGCAGCAACAATCTTGAGTGCCTATGCCCCTACATTAGGCACTAAAGAGGAAGAAAATAGGCCTTATAACCCTTATAACCAACCTCTAGAATATCATGTTAGACAAGGCGTACATCAGGAACATCAACTCCAACCAAGTTCTGCTTCTCGGCATATGTGCTCACCATGACATTATATTCACCAAGTGGTTTTTGCCAGAAAAACATATTCATTCATTCCTGGAGACAACCTCGTTCCAAACAATGGCATCTTTTTTGACTGTCATCGTATAAGTGAGGGACTGCCATGAGAATCACATAACAAGGGCACTGACTGGCTCAGGTGATTGCAGGACAGACCACCAACTTATTAGATCCAAAATCTCCTTTAAGTGCCCAAAAGAAGCAGATCCATCTAAGACTGAACTGTTTGATGGAATCAAACACCTAAAGAACTATAAGGCTACTGGTCCAGTTGGTATCCCAGAGCTGGGTGGACCAGAGCTACTGTTTCAGATCTATGCCTTGCTCCTCAAAACATAACTTCTGCCAGAGCTCAGGGATATTCTGATAGGGACCATTTCCAAAAAAGGGGGACAAATGTGAACAAAACAATGGTGTCTCACTGCTGTCGCCAACTAGCAAAATCCTATCTCGTGTCCTCACAAACAACCTGCTACCACTGTCTGAGAAAGTACACACTGAATCTCAGTGTGGCTTCCATCTACCAAGAATTGACTTGATCTGACATGATTTTAACAGCAGGTTGCTTTTGTACCTGGCATTAATAGATCTGATGAAGGCCTTTGACACAGTAAATCATCAGGCTCTGTGGAGGATTGTGTTACACTGTCTGGAGCAGGGGAAGGACGCAACACGAAGGCAGATGTAGTGATAAGGTTCTTTTAATTAAAATGCAAACGCAAAACGTAGTTCCTGTGCACACTTAGCGCGTTCCCGAGTACTTTAACCAAAACTACACAAACTGGGGCTTCTTTACGGAGGACAGATGGCGCTCTCCACGAGCTGCTCAGTCCTTCTGCAACTCGGACAGCTTTACAGATTTCTCGGTCTGCAAAAGTACACACAGGATTATCTTTACAGGCCAGCAGTGTACTCACAGGATAGTCCAAAGGCTTGGAGCCTCATTAACAGCCCTGAAAATGCAGGGCAATACCGTTTCAAAAGGAGACAGTTGCTCCCAGTTAAACCTGCTCCCTGACAGAACCCTTCTGAAACAATACTCATTGTTTATAAAGCAGTTATTCTTACCCACCTAGCAGCTCCACAACGGGATACAGGAAAATCTTCCCACAATGTTGTAAAACAATAAACTTAAATGTAATTTGAGTTAGGTAATATTAGAATCTTAAATGTTGGCCAAAATAATATCAGCTAAGAAACCATACTAAATTATTACAGAGTAGTCAACTAATTACACAAACAGGAGAATAAAGAATCATTTAAAAAACAATCAATTCTTTAAAAAAAATTTATAAAATCTTTGTTAGGCCAAAATATATTACTGCAGTTTAATATCTTTAATATTTAATGTTTAAGAAATTATTAATTGATAAATCTTATATAGCTACTTAAATACATATTCTGCAATCTGTACACTTCTGTAAAAAATTGTAATTCAGAACTTTTGAACAATTCTGTATAGAATGTATTTTTATGTGTGAAAATGTGTGACAGTGTGTATCATAACTCACGTTTCAGAGTTCATGTTCCAATACATGATGTCATCGGTGATCCAGGGGTTGCTGGGAAGGCACCCTTGCATTATGGGATCATGTTCCTGGTACTGTTCGCTGAACTTAACAAAACTACATATACATATTGTATGTATAAGGACATTTCATTTGTTGTGCACTGTATCGGAATCATATACCTACACTTTACCCAACCTTAATCTCATTGTTTTTAAACATTTCCCTGTGAGGACATAAGGTCCCCATTTGGGGCTCCTGAGTAGCACACAGCTGTTTAAGCACTGGCCTTATCAGAGTTTGATCCCCATTGATCATACAGACATACAAAAGATTTAGGTCTCTCTGGGAGTGTAGGACAGCAATTTGATGCTAGCCAATGTGGCTGTTTTTTAGCTGAACTAACAGAATTGGAACTAAGCTAGTAAAAAAATTGTTCCCCACAAAAAATAAATACAAGCACAAAGACATATTATCTTTTGAAAGGCACACATAATACATGACACCGCACTTAATCGATGCTCTATTACAGTGGTACCCAACCGCCGGGTACCTAAAATTGATTTTTTTTCCTGTGCAGCCCGCGGGCCAGTACCATATGACCCATGGCCAGGTACCGGTCCGTGGGCTGCACAGAAAAAAAATCAATTTTATGTACCATCAGAGTCTAAGCGATGTTTTATATTGAAAAATGACTGAATAGTTTCTGATATTAAACTAAATAAAGGTTGGGGACCACTGATCAATGTATTAACAATCACCACCCCCTACACCCCACCCCCGGTTTGCAGTAAAATTGTCACGCATTGACCGGTCCGCAGTGATTAAAAGGTTGGGGACCACTGCTCTATTATACTATTCTAAAAGCACTTTTCTACTGGTTATAATAAGGTCCATTATCTGTAGCTTGGCATAGAGAGGCAGGATACAATAGCAGGGTGGAAAGCATACAAATAAAGATACACACATACACAAACAAATTAACGGACACACTGGAGTACCTTTCCAGGCAGATTGAGGACTTCACTCTATTTCTCCCCAGGCCTCTTTTGTTGTGCTCAATCTAAGGTGGTAAAGCAAATGACTGCAACAATTAATCATATATATATATGTCTGTAAGCGTATATACTGTAGATTAATTGAGTCAGCACTGAATATATGTAAATGATTTCTATTTTGATTGGCTGATCTGAATATTTAATTGTTTAAAAAACAGTCCAGAATGAAACACTCTTAAACTGTTGTTTCTTGTGACATAAAAATTCAGTAGGGGCTGTTTGTTTCAGATACACATGGGGTGGGGTTTGGGCGGGGGGGTTGGTGCTATTTGGATGGGGTGGCGTTGTTGCTTTGTGTATGCGAAGTCTCGTCTTTTTGGGGGTGGGGGTGTTTGGAAACCCCTATTGAATCTTGAATCTTTCGCAAAAGTATCCACTCCACTTAATCAGTCGAAGAACACACACTACTGGAAATCAGCTCGGGTTTGCCTCCAAATCTCTGCATGCAACTGAAGTGAATTGTCAGTGCATAGACAGGCTGCTCGGATTTCCAGTGGTGTGTGTATTCTTCTACTGAATAAGTGGAGTGGATTCTTTCGCGAAGGATTCAAGATTCAACAGCGCTGAGTGCACTAATTATTTATGGAATTTCAAAACATGCTATTCACTCCTATTTAAAAACATGCTATTCACTCCTCCTCCCACAGGCCATGTATAGAAATAAGATTTAGACATTTTGAATTCACTGCTTTTGTGATGTCTCAAAAGTAATAGTTTTTTAAACAAACAATCAGAACACAGAACACCCCTTATTTAAATATACAAAATAGCTGTTTTTAATCTAAACAAAGACCATGAAGGCCATGAATACAGAGAGAGTAAAAGTTAATTAGGATATTAAATGGATTGTGGGGGAAATAAATTGGAAGAATGTTGTAGGATATTGACCCATGAATGTTTTTTAGCTTTTTAATAATAGAGAACATTTTGACTGTGTAAACACTTCAAGCACTGTATCTGTATTCAGTGTATTTTCAAATATAAATCTGAATTGTATTTTTCAAATAAAATTAGAGGACATTATTCTTTAATTAAGTAGAACTTGCTCTGATAGTGATTTCCAAGAAGAGGGACAAGACAGAATTGTCATGCTAGGGCTGCACTCGCTCAGGCAGGAGGCACAGATGTAGACGTCCATAGTGCTTTTCTTCTTTTATTTTTAAAAGGTACAAAATAAAGGGGCAGAAAGGCCAAAACCACAAACACCAAAGAAAACTTGGTGAACATAAACATTAGGGTTGGGTGAGGGAGACCAGAAAAATAATTAAACACAAAACAGGCTTTTATGTAAAATACAATCTCAAAACACCTGATAATAATATATTATTATTCTCCTCCCTGGCAGCTGAGAACCCCTCTAGCTCCTATCTGCCAGAGATGAGGCCACACCCCAGTCAATTTAAAAGTAGTGGCCCCTAGTGGCCACTGAGTGGGGATGTGAAAAATGCGTAAAAGTATGCAGTGTATTTTCAAATTTTAAGCCTGAATTGTATTTTTCAAATATAAATAGAGGTTTCATAATGTACTGAGTCATTATTCATCATTAATTAAGGAGAACATTATTTAAAGCTGCACAAAAACAAACTATTTACCTCTTTCTTGTAGAATTCAGCATTCTTTCTGAAATTCAACAATAATAAACTTTACTATGGATGTGCTTTTAGTTTTATCCAATAACTGCAGTATCAAACAAGCATAATTCCAACATCTTTTCAAAATCTCTGCACAATTAAATGATAAATATATAAACAGGCATTAGTGCCTCTCAAAGGTATCTCATAAAACCATTTAGTGGTCCCTAACCCTGGGGCCCAATTTGAACCGGGTCTCCCAAGAAATAATTAATTATTTCTGTTGTATTTATTACATAAGTCTGAACAATCTTTTATTTGAAAAATCTTTTATTTTGAAAAATGACCAGATTCCGAGGTGAGAAAAAGGTTTGGGACTTCTGCCACAGAAAATATTATACAATACATTTATGAACATGCAGCCTGATGCATTTGAAGTTTGTGACACCACAACCCCTGGTTCCCAACAGCAATTTGAAGAAAGAACATAAAATGACAACATTTGAATCTTATATTTAAAGAGAACACTTACTTTAGTATGGATGCATCCGTGAAAAATTAAAGGAAAAAAGAGAGCCATTATCCCCCATAGTTAAAAAAATGGTAAAGTGCTAACACACTACACACACAAACAAATATGTCCATCTATCTTCCACCTGTCTGTCCAGCTGTATATTTGTTATAGGTAATAGTTTATAGTTTTATAATTTTACAGTAAATGCTCTTCTGCAGTAAAGGGCCCTTATCATTCTTCACTGTTTGTAAATACAATTGTTCAATGCAGGACACAAACATTGCTAATCTAATATTAACACCCAAGGATATACAGTCCATTTAAGGAGACTGAATTCAGGGTATTTACTTACATCTATTTACAAGCTGTCTAACCAGCTAACAACCATTTAATGCCACCCATTTACGCTGAGCTCTTTAAACTGCTTTTTGAATGAAGTGTAAAAAAGTTTAAATTCACGGTCATACGTGAACACCCCACAGCACCCAGAGTGAACAGCACAAAATTAACCACTAGGCTACCCGCTGCCCTAGTATACATCCATAATAGCAGAATTGCATTTGTTATCCATGCTTCCATCACTCAGCACAATGTTAGCTAGCATGAGTTTCTGTTTCATGTGAAGGCATTGGTAATAAAACACAATGTATATACAAAATTGAATGGAATTTAATCAATTTGTTAGCTGACATAACAGAACCGAAGGATGTGGTTCAGCGTCATGTGATGCAAGGGAGCGTGTGCTAGTTTTCTCTCCCAATGTTGTTGGGAGTAATGTGTGATGAGAGAGGTCTAGCTAGCAAATGCAATAGGAGCGGTGTAAATTGGGCAGTAAATCATGAAAAACTAAATATTAGGATATGGGCCCTTTAAACAGAATGGTTTAAGTAAAGAAATACGCATCAATGACAAAATTGTAATCTTAGAAGTTGTACTGAATGCATGCTTATATCTGGTCAGTAAAGTACAGTTGTAAGGGTTTGGAATTACATCATCTTATTCATATTAATATAAAAATTAAAACTTCCACATGTTTCCAGTCTTGTTATTATAGAAGTCTATAGCACAGCACCAGTGGCATTACTAGTAATATCAGGTATGAGTATGTGGATGGAAGAAAGTATAGTATGGCAATGGAATGTACAGCACAAGGTTGGAGATGTTTTGATCACTGACCAGCTGTACGCGTGTGTTCGCAATGTTCCTTCTTTCTGGTCCTTCCTCCAAGACGTCCATTACACCAGGCTGAACAAAAAGGATACATGATACTAATGCTGTGGTAATACTGAGATCATGTCATGCTTTGCTACATATTAATGTAAACATTATGTTATTCAATTTCCATTCCTGCATTATTTAAAATGTTTTTTGACAAAAAGTGTTTTACTGAATTACACTGAACAATTAACAGATGATGTATCGTGAATTATATACTTTCACTGACCACTTTATCAGTTAAACCTACCATGTATCTACACTAATTAAAAGTAAAGGGGTTGCGGAAGGCCCAACCATCTTACAACCATCATTTAAAAGACACTCCTCTGGAGCAACACAATGGTAAAAAGTGGAGTTTGACCTTAAATCATTTAAGGTACACAGGCAGGTGTTTTACCAGATATGTTACTACCACCCCTATAACTTGCCCATTATATTAGCCCAATTGAACATTAAGATGCCCATGGTAGTTTCTCTGCATAATTTGTTAGCTCACTTCACAATATTCATTAATATTCAGTGATGCACTGATTATTTAATTTGGGTTAAAAACAAAAAATATCCGGCCAACCATGGGCATAACACCATTTCCAGACCTGACATAAGGTTTGTTTTTTTTTTACAAAGAAATGTGTCATCAAATCATCTCAAAGAGTGACAAAACAAGTTTAATGGGTGGAAATTGGTAGAATTTCCCTTTATTTTGATAAATGTAACACAAATGTACACAAACAATTTTTAAATGACCTTAATTTGATTAACCTTAATTCCAAATTATTACCAGTTCTGTACCTTTGACAATCATTTAGTATGGGGTGTTAGGATTTAAAATATTTACAGTGTATGTATCCTTTACTGGGTTGTGTAAATAAACATTGTTAATGATACTATAGCATGAATATAGGTGGCATCACACTTGTTGGCATGAAAGTCTTAATAGTCGTAAGTCTGCATAAACATTTATTTGTGCCCTTTCTACTAAAGACTTAGACACATTAAAAGACATGCCTGTAAATTTACATTTAAAACCACATTATCCTGACATTTCCAACTGATGTTTGGATGCTGGATTTGCTGTCACAAAACACACACCACACACACACACACACACACACACACACACAGGATGAGAAGGAATTAAATGGCCTGTAAATCTACCCCAGATTAAAGCCTCAATTCCAGGATAATGTTTTTACTGATGGTTGTGTGTATAGGGGTCTTGCTCTCACTCACTCATGGCCACACGCACACATACTTGCCCACACACACACAGAGGATCTCAGTAATGGAATCCTCTTAAGCTCTGAGGCAGAAGATGGAACCATTAGAGAGAAAGCCCTGATCACATGACCTTGCAAGCACCAGCACACATACACTAGCTTTCCTTTCACTTGTATTTTTTTCTCTCAGGCAGTTATGTCCTCTCTTCATTCTTTTGGAATGAAAAAACTGGAGTTTCATAACCGTGTTCTCCTTCCTTTATATTCACACATTTCCATCTTTATTTTTAGTCTTCCCCTCTGTATTCTATTTCTCTTTTCCACTTAAATCAACCTTTCATCCAATAAGTTGTTTTAAGCAGAACTGAAGCCCTTAACAGGCCAAGTAAATATTTCCTAAATGTAGAGGCTGCATGTAAACATGGGAGCATTTGCAGGAGTGTTGTGAACAGATGCTTCTGCCAGATCGGGTTATTGCATTTCATGTTTGGTTTTATAATAATGTTGAGTTATTAACATTAGAGTTGGTAATTGTATATTATTGGTATATTTACAGTGTTCCCCCACTCCCCGTCCTTCTCAGATTTTTCTTAGAACCTAACTAATGATTATTCACAGAAACTGCAAATATCCTACTGCCTTTTTCGTGACAATATATATTTTTCCTGCATTTTAGTGCTAAACTATTAGGGAAAAACATTGTATGATTTGTGAAGAATCGTAAACAAATAAATTCTTTACAAATCATACAATGTGATTTCCTGATTTTTTTTTACCTTCTGTCTCTCACAGTGGGAATGCACCTACAATGTGAATTTCAGAACCCTCCATGATTTCTAAGCGTGAGAACTTGTAAAATCGCAAGGTGTTCAAATACTTATGTTCCTCACTGTACCGGGGTTACCTCAGTATTTTACATTTTAGCAATGCGGGAGACAGCAGTTCAGTGTATACTATACAGTACGTATTTGTATTTACTAGGGATGAGCAAGTACAGCATTATCTGTATCTGTTAACCAGATGAACTATCTGTATCTGTATCAGTACTTGGACTGGGCGGGGCCTATCCCAGAAGTGGGCGGGGTTTAACCAGGAATTTGTTCAGATTGGCTTGAAATGGGCAGGGCTTTAACCAGTATGTTATTTTAAGCATGCAATTGATATGTGTTGATCAGAAATTGTTATATTTATTGCTGATTA
>JBBMFX010274072.1:0-19535 GCA_037832545.1 Rhabdalestes septentrionalis | reverse complement strand
CACACACACACACACACACACACACACACACACACACACACACACACACACACACACACACACACACACACAGCAATTGACTGCATAATTCATTTTCTCTTAATACACAAGTGTAATGAAGTGAATAGAGTTTTTCGTTCAAGACTGGTATGATTGTAATGGGAGGTGTGTTACCTACATTGTGAGTGTATTATTAGCTTGCAGTAGTTTTCAACTATCGTAGTGACATGGCAACATAACAAAAGTTCTTGCTTAAAACTGATCTGTGATCCATCTCTAAGATGAATACATGGCGAGTAGTTACACTGTACTAGTAAGAAATATTATATTGCAACTACAAACTCCTTAAAATTCTTACTGTGTAGTGGGAGCAGAAATTAATTAACAGTTACCTCTGTTAGTCTGTGGATGTCTGTTATATGATCTTTTACATTATATTCAGTTCTAGATAAACTTTTAGTGAATATCTTAAAAAACTTAAGCACAAGAACCTTTGTAAAACTGAACTGATCTTAACACTTTAAACATAACTAATTTTGTACTGAGTCTTGAGCAAGTGAAATAGTTTCAAATAAAAAATAATAATCATGATGAGAAATCTATACCACACCTCAAGACAGAACGATTCTTTAATGTGAAAATCTGTGATAATTATTGTCTGTTATATATGTCAAATATCAGCTTAAAATATAACCATGCATATACATTTTTTTCCATTAACTGAATCAAATTAGAACCAGAAAAAGACATTTGCTTCTCCACTCTCAGCACCAGCACCAACACCTTAAAATGTATGCTTGAGTCCACATATAGCCAGCAGGACTGCTTCAAAATGCAAAGGGGTTAAAGTCCATACATTCTGTGTTAGTTGCCTCACAGCCTGGCAATGACATTGAGCACTTACCCATTTAGTTTTTTCGCTTTTGAGTTCACCCTCTTAACTGGAAATATATAGTCGCTAGGCAAATATGTCATTTTTTTGTAAATGTATGAGCATTTTTGTGGAGTCATTCCAGGAAACCTTTGTAGGTCCATTCAGCAATGACGTTGTCAGCATGTAACACACTGGACACAAAAAAAATCGGGGGTTATAAAAAATACCCCCCCCCATGCTTCATCTATAAGATAAATGAGTGAGTTATGTGACTTTTGTAACTGACAAAAGGCAGGTGACATAAGTTTTGTCATAAAGGTTTGTAAATGAATAACAAGCAGTTGTATTTTTTCATGTGGCTAAGGATAGCTAGACTTGAATACAGAAGTTAAACAATGCATGCAAACAGTTGCATAAATGACTGTGGAAAACATCACAATCAACTGAGTCGGCACTTTAAGAAAAGTCCATGAATTAGGATAGAATGTATACATTTTTCACCGGCGTGTTTATCTGTATTTTATGTGGAAGCAAGAACCTCAAGCATGAAAAGTGCAATTGATCGGGTTTAAGGACCAACATCATACATGTTGCACTTTAAACTCTGCCAAAGTTTCAGAGTTGGAGAAACCATTTTCACACTTCAATGGTAAAAACTGAATTGCATTTTTAACTACAAGGATATATGTTAAAGAGTTAGTTCAGTATCATTATAGTTGTTGAGCTTCTGTTAACCAGCATCTACAGATAACCAGTTAGCAAGTTAAAGCAAGTTAACTAGGAAATGAGCGGTAAATGTCCAATCCTGTTTCTACCGAGTCAACTTTGCAAACAAAAGTGTTGAAAACAAAAGTGTCACAAACAAAGTGTCTAAGTGTTTGGATGGTTTGGCAAATTAATTTTGACCCCAACACATTTAACATTGTATAAATATTGTAACATATTGAAAGGTTTATTTGATATTTGTGGAGGTATCCTCTGTGTTACTCTAACTAACTGGCAATGTAATTTACATAATGCTGAACAGATGGTTTCAAACATGCTGCAGTGACCTTGTCCTGCTGATCAATTTTAATTACATTTACAGCATATAGAAGATGCATTAAATCCAAAGCAACTTCCACTCTCCACCTATAGGGGACAGTCTCCCTGGAGCAACTTGGGGTTAAGGGTCTTGCTCAGGAACCCAGTGGCGGTATGCTGAAGGTAGGATTTGAACCCATGATCTCTTGATCTCGCTCCAGAGACCGGTGTCCTACCCAATGAGCTACCGCCACCCCGCCTGTAACAGGCAGGGACTGGAGGTGCTGACATATTACGTGATGGTATCCGTGTGATGATCTTGACCTGAAACAGCTGAGTCACTATGTGTCTCGCCAAGTGATTTCAGTTATTCATTCATTCATTCTGTAACCACTTAATCCACACTAGGCTTGATGGGAGCCGGAGTCTATCCAGGGGTTAACGAGTGTGAGGCAGGGACTCACCTTGTGTTTGGGGCCATTCAATTTCAGTTTTTCACACCACTGAATGTTTTTTGCCAGTTTTTTGAAACACCTACCATACAGACCTGTGCACATTAAAGGTTTCATATCATCTTCTCTTTCAATGGACAAGTGTATGACCAATACTGACCAGAATGTGTTTGA
This sequence comes from Rhabdalestes septentrionalis, assembly GCA_037832545.1. NCBI lineage: Eukaryota > Metazoa > Chordata > Actinopteri > Characiformes > Alestidae > Rhabdalestes > Rhabdalestes septentrionalis. The sequence continues at coordinate 17,012 of JBBMFX010274072.1, read as the reverse complement.
GTGCAGTGGTAGTGTGTGTTACACTGGTCTGAGTGGATCAGAGACAGCATCACTGTGTACTAGACTCACTGACTACTTTATTAGACACACTTACTTTACTGGTCCACCTTGTAAGTATGTCAGTGAACAGTTAGCGTTGTTCTTTCCATGGGTTGGTTCAGCCACTGAAAACTAGGTACAAAATGATGGAGAGGCGTTTATCCGGAAAGGAACCTTGGAGAAAGAAAAAGACATTTGTTTGTTTGGGGGCTGAAGGAAACAGACACATCCTGTTGTGGATACAAGCGTACATGAGCCAGAAAGTGAAATGGGTTTATTAAGGTCAGTGTTACAGCATGTAGCTTCCATGTGGTCTGAAGTATCACTGTCTGGATCTGAGAAAAGTTTAGCTCATTCCAAACATTGTATTATGAAATGAAAGCCAGTCACATCAAAAATCCATAATAATTCTCTGCCATAATTCACTCAACATGCCACAAGTGGATCCAGCAAGAGTTCTGGCAAGACATGAATCCTTGAGAGGATCCACATTGTGACAATATGTCGCCTTTGCTTCACCGTGCTACAAGCACTCCATTAATGGCAATGAAATACATGGTTAAAACTCATAGGAAAATTAGGCTCTCCTGGGATTGTTGCCATTCTGGTTAAATTAGCCTGACTCTACACTGCCCAGACATTGTTGTTTATACATTACTGGTCTGAAAACACAAATAAGTCTCATGTGTGGTTTGCATGTGTAGTGCAAGTGTCCAAGGGCTCATGAGACATGTGCTATGCACCTGACTTGGACTGAAATCCATCCAAGCAAATAGGCCTAAATACTGACATCTGTCAAATTTGCATAACAGGAATGTGTGGCAATCATAGTGGCAGCAGATGACCATCATCAGTGAAACTATTTAGAGGCTATCAGTGGAGCAGAAGCTGGTTATACTAACCGCAGAAGAGAATTCCGAAATTTGAAAGCAGGAATTTCAAGACTTAAGACAGGTAAAATGCTTTCCTTCATCTAGCACAGTGCATTCAATGATTAAAAAGCTCCTCATGGTCAGGTGTGTTAGATTACAGAAAACATGTAGATATTACAGAGACAACAGAAAATGCTCAGAGCATGGGGGCCCCAGGACTAGGACTGTTCACCCCATATATACAAATTCTCAATCAGGATATCTGTACTGGAAATGTTTGGAATATTTTTTGGATACTTCATTGTTACCTTGGTATTTCTCTGTAAGAATTTGTCTTTACTGAGGCTAGTAGCTGTGAAAGATGCATGGATTCCCAACCCTGGTTCTTGGTTATCACCTGTCCTACAGATTTGAATTACTCCGTTTGGAACCAAACCAATTTCAGCTCAAAAATGGCTTCATAATTGACCAATTACTTGAAAGCTGGAAATAACTCAGCACCAGGCTTACCTCTGATCTTGTGTATGTGGGAGAAGCTGAATATTGACTGAAATGTACTTGTATCCTTCATATTTATTCCTGATCCCAATGCTGTGTGCTGAAGAAAGGAAGAAGAGCAATGTGAGAACTCTGCTACATATCTGTGACATAAACATGCCATGAAAGAAGGCAAATATTTTCATTAGTTGTCAAGAAAGATTATGAAAAGTGTCCATTTGTCATACTTGAACACACCAAAGCCCAGCACACAGTGAAAACAGCACAACATTGTCCTCTACATGTTATCCATTCATCAACTGGAGGAGTGTGTGGGGATGATACCTTGCTCAGTGGGGCCACTGACAGTCCTGGAATATAAACTCAACCCCTTAATTGCTGGCCAAAACCACCAGGCCCACCAGGTTATACTCATTACTATAACAGAGACATATACCTCTATCTGAAATATTTCATGTCATGACTTTAGTGGAATAAGTTCGGACAATGTAGAATCTGTCATGACTTCTACCGGTGTGTTACTTGACCTACTTAGATAACCTCATATTTGGAAATACAAGTCATATAACCATTAAAAGTATCAAAAATTGTACAGGATTCACATGCAATGAAAACACCAGCTGAACACAAATGCCAAATATCAGCATTGCATTTTGTTACAACAAAATCAGACATTTACTTGCACATCTTATTTAATCTGGTTGCAGAGTAACCACACAGACCCCATTCTGTAATCAATGATCAAGGAAAGGAAGATATAAAAAGCTAATAAAATTATTTCTGTGCAGAGGAGCAGTTTAGTAGTTCAGTATAGTTTGTGGTTGCAGTTTAGCTGGACAGTTCTGAACCATAAAACTATTACTGGAGGCACTGAATCAAGATAACAGCCTAAACAAAAGAAACTATGAGATCCTCTGCATTTATCTTCAGTAATAAATCGGAGTTCTTATGTGTCTAGCTTGGTTACTGATTAATGGGTCCATAAGTGCAATTTCACACAGTTTTAGAAGATATTATGTCTACCTGAATACCTGATGGTATTCACGTTTTGAAGGTATTACACTCCCAAAGGTTACTTTAAGTCATTTTAAAAGGAATGAGATGAACCCATTGACAACTGCATAGTAACTTATTTGTGTCTTCAGTTTGACTGAAAGGTGAAAACAACAGTGACTGTTTAATAATTCCATTATCAACCCCTCATACCACTTCATATCGTTTCCTCTCATTGACCCTGATGCACTTTTCCTGTCATTCTCTGCCTCACTCACATTGTGGAGGCTCAAATCTAGATGGAATGTGAAAAGACATCCTGTTTTTAACAGCGGTGACAAATGGCAGCATTGGGGACAGAGTGAAGGGGTAATAGATAGAGAAGCTGTTGATATGATGAACCTTCTGATAAATGATTACTTTCAACTCAATGACATTGATGATTAAATGCTTGAACATGGAGGTACCTGGCATGGACTCAACATTTCTAATGAGTGTGACTAAAATATGTATAAAAAGTAAATATTACAAATAAATACCAATAACAAAGTGAATGCTTTGATGAGTTGGTGTAGTTTTTATTCATATTCCAGAATTGAAGCTTACGCTTAAACAGTTCAAGTTCAGACTGACCTTTATCTAATTTTCTTGTGATGTGATTATAATAATTCAACCCCATTTATGTACATTAGTTTGCATCTAATGTTCAATTTTACAGAAGGTTCGGATAGTTTTTCACCATTTATTAAGGTCATCAAGGCAGTTTTCGATTTGTGTAGCTTCAGTCATTTTATTTGGAGATTAAATGCTTCAGAGCCCACCTGGGCCTCTGCCAAAAAGTAATACATTTCACTGTCAGAATTTATAAAGGTGAAAACAAAGAAAACAAAACAGCGAGCGTCAACACAAACTGAATGTAGAAATGTTGGCATCACACTGTGACGCTGAAGGGCTGGTGGTTGAGCATGTGTATTTGAACATATTATTGCACATGGCTCTTAGCAATTAATCGGTCTCGTGTCCTAAATGCATCCATGGGTTTGGAGGATGTTTTGTTGCAGAGAAACAGGATGTAAGAAGTAAATATATGAATTTAAGATGCTGGCTCAGTATGCATAGCATAATCTCCATCTAGATCTACTTGGCACATGGGCAGGTGGAGTGTGCACATGGGAAAGGGAAAGCATCAGGCATGTTGTTATTCTCACGTCAATTGTCTGCTGTTCCTTTCCCATGCGCCTTCACACAGCTTCCTGCTTTATTCACCTGCTTGATTTACTAATTACCTTGTTCTAATAGGCTTTCAGACATTCTTCCTGTTAGACTGACTGTGGAATGCTCTTGTTCTCCATAGCCGCAGTTCACTTGGACTCCCCATTGCAGGGAAAGAATTTGAAGACAACTGCGACTAAAGATCAGCACATTCTCATTTGCATTTTTAGTGGTGACACTAAGTTACCACTTGGTGAGAGTCTGTATTAGCTCATGCCTTCGTAAGTTGAGAGTATGTAAATATGGCTTTGACACAAAACTGAGGACTTGTAAATGTAGATGAAATGGTAAGTTGAGGGTCTGTAAATACAGACACAATGCTACATCAGGGACGGGCAACTCCAGTCCTGGAGGGCCATCATGGTCCAGGATGTTTTGGTGATTTTTTGCGCCAGTTAATTTTCAGAGTAGTGAATGTGTTTGAGTTGAAATACCATCAAACAGTGCTGGACACCGGCCCTCCAGGGCCAGAGATGCTCACCCCTGTGCTACATAGTGGGTCTGTAAATGGATGTGTGAACCAAAGAGTTTATGTGTGATGCTAAGTTGAGTGTCTGTATATGTGATTGTATCCTTGTCTGGAACTAACATGCAACAAATTATCAGGTATATGCAAATGAACTTCAATTGTGAAGGCATAGTGACAAGCACAGTCCCCCTGGAGCAACTGAGGGTTAAATGTCTTGCTCAAGGACACCATGGTAGAAAGAGGCGGGGTTTGAAGCTGCAACTGTGTGGTCATCAGGTTCACAGGCAAGTGTCTTACCTCCCAGGCTACTATCACCCTAGTAGTAGCGGAATTCTGTGGTAAACTTCATTTCAACACAAAATCTAAACCCAATGCTGATGATGTTCAACTGTGATTCAACAGGAGCTTATCAAGGCATTGGTGTATCATTTATATGACTGTCAAAGTAAAGTGTAAGTGCTTAAGGTACATTCTTCTTATTAATAGTAGTTTACGTGTATTGATTCTCATAGATAACTATTTAGTAACATACCATTTGCCCACGAATGGCATATGCTCAAAATTTAAAATTTAAATCTTATGCTTGAATGGTTTAAAATAGTTTACCGACCCTGGTCTTCGAGGCACCCATATTGTTTTAGTGAATTCTCCTCCTTAACACATACACCCACACTCATACATGCACAGACATAGAGCTCTTTACCATATTTCAGTATAGGCATTCAGTTAAACACCAATGGCTTTTATGAACTTGGAAGAAAAATACAAAACTCTGGAGCAACCAAAGCATAACCATGGGTCATGTCCCATCAGTGGCTGCTAGAGGCCGCCAAATGTTTCTGTTTTAATTATGGGAACCTTTATTATGAAGTGGTTGTGGGTTTTCTTGGTTAATATTAGTTACAGCTGTGTTTAGTTTAAATTAAGAGTTTGGGTTTTTTATTGGTTTGTGTAGAGTGGGTTTTTTGTATTTAAATTCGTTCGAGGTGGACCTTAGTTATCGGTCCACCATCAGGCTTGGGGTGTGTTTCGCAAATCTCCGTTTTGTTTCAGCTTTGTGTTTTGTCTTTAGCCCTCTTTGTTTTGTTGAATAAATAAAGTTATAGCATGGATGTTTGCTTTTGCAACTGCCCTCATTTGGGGATGAATATTTCAGGTCTGAACAACTTGGGATATACAGGCCAGTTTTGTGGACGTAGATTGACTTGCAACACCAGCGATATTTGACCATTACAAACCCTATTTAGACTTGGTTTAGATTAGACTGAGAAATTGCAAAATGTTTCTATAATGTGTGACAGGATAAATAAAGCAATTGCAAAAATGATCAAAAATACAAGCAAATAGACAAGGATTGACTTAATCATGCGGTTTATTTCAGAACTCATGCAAATCACAAACTATATGTATGGGTAAATTCTTTTTGAAATTCTAGTATCAACACTCCCTCTGATATAATAGGTGTAGCTTTCAAAGACAAACAGCACAAATCTGAATGAATAATATAAAAGATAATACACTTCTATGCTAGCTATTGTGAAGTTAAGTTAAAATGATGTGAACTACATGACTTCCATTATGTAAACATGCTGACACTATACAAACATGATGGCATATCATTCATGAAGCTTTTCCAGGGCAATTTCTCAACTGTCGGTTCCTTTGACCATCCCATCCTCTTTAACCCTCTACATTATGAGTCATTATAAACCTAGTTCCAATTGTCCGTTCCTGCAAGCTCTGAAATGCAAGCCATCTAAAAATACTCCCTGACGTATACTAGATGAGCAATTAAGAATCAATCATGTTCCCCTTCCATTCTATAAGAAGGAAAGTGTTTTTGGCGAGGCGAACTCTATTGTAAACTGTTGCTATGTAAACTGCAGCTAATCTACAGTATAAACACAATGTTGAAAACAACTCACCCCACAGCCCAAGACACTTGCAATCTACATCAAGACCTTTGGTCTCAGATCCTTAATGCACTACCTTTAGCAATGACTGTCTCATGCTCTCCCCCTCTGACCTGAGAAACAGAGGTTCTCTAAGTTATTGCTCTTCGCAGGAATGTAAAAAGCACAATATCAGTGGAGGTGCATTTTATCAGCAGTACAACAATAAGAAAGTACATTCTGCCCTTCCCACAAATAAAAACACAACCTCTGCTGAAGCTCAGCTAACATCCTTCAATCCAGAAAACATTGCTCTTTCCTTCTCCACCCTTTCCATTCTCACAGCAATAACTGCTTGGAAATTATTGCCACCATTCTTTTTGGTGCCTGCCAACATTCATACTTTCTGTGGAACTTCCAAGACAGCCATTACTTACAGGCTTAGTCACCACCATGAACTTGCTGGACACCACTATAGCCTACTCAAGCCTTTTTTTCTCTCTGTGCCATCTCCAACTCACGACACATTTATGTCGTGCTACCCCACAGGGTTTTTGTTCAGATGCTCGCTCTCCCTGCTGCTGTCTTCAGGCTGAGTTTAGCTGTAGTCGGGCTTACGGGCCCTGGAACCGGTTTGCCTGGGAGGAGCATCCCTCTTCATGGCCCTAAATTTAGCTCTCACAAGGCTTCTGTAGACAGGGAGAACATGGCGCAAATTAGAGTGTATATGAAGGGAGTTAAAGAAATGCAAGAGATCATCAGTGAAGGAGACCATGGACCCACCTGAGGAATTTCAGAACGTCTGCACGGTCTCTGTCTTCAGTCCCCTCAACGATCACCACTGGTTCAGCATTGTCTACGCTTTCCAAAGCAGTCTGGTCTGAATTTTCTTGCACTGGGTTAAATGGGCTCTTCAGCATGGCAACAGCGTTCTTTGGGCTAAAGTAATATAAATAAAAAAATGAGTCAAATGGAAGGCATTTATACACATATATACACAACAAAAAGACTTATGAACTGAAAATGCTAGCATTAATTGCAATTTCATGTTAAGGGATCAAAGTCTGTATGAGTCTTTTTGATTGACTGAAATGGAAAATGCATTAGTTAATGTAAGTAAATTGAATGTGTGCACTGATTTTTTGGATTAGGCCCTTAGTACCAAAGCTTATCTTGCCGAGCTGACAATGTTTTCAGAGTTAAATTCAAACTTTAGCTTTACAGAACTGGAGGTATGAGAAGATCCATTTAAAAATAGGCTACATTGTGTATTTACTGGGATTTCGCAATTCTTCACATCTCCTCCACTTGCTTAAAATGCTTGTCTTATGGCTGAGGCAAGTAATTTCAGTTTTGATCTTGAATTGCCTGAACTGTCCCTAACTAATCCCTGACTAAACTCCCTCTCATCTCTTTTATCTCGGCTGCAGCCAACTACAGCAGGACTGCCTGCTCCAAGTCAAACAGCATCCTCATTTCTTAAGGCAGCACTGAACTAAGAGGCTCTCCATCATTCATTTGTATGTGTCTGTCACCTGTGGATGCAGAAGTTGTCACAGGTTTTGTCAGCAAGGTCAGTGCACTGGCAGCGGTCTGTAGATCTGCGGCGTCGAGCTATAGGACTGCCCAACCCATATACAGTAGTCTTACTAGAGAGGCAAAAGTGAAAATAAAGAACTTTATCTATCCACACAACCAAGTTACATAGAACAGAGCAGATATGGCACACTGACATTATGACAGGAGATAAGCACCAAACAATTAAAGCAGTAAATCTCAATTCTCTGGTAACTTCTGTGACCCAAAAGCAAACGCCCTCATTCAGCGCAGTGGCTCTGTCAGGAATAACAACAACAATGGATCACCTTTGTAGTACACATTTTAGTGTATAACTCTCAAAGTGTGCTCCCATCCGGTCATTATCAATGTTTTGGAGAGGGGAAATGACTACACTGTAGTCTACACTTTTAAAAATAAAAATGCTGGACAAACCACTTTTGGTTTGAAGTTTCTGAAGATGACAATTTAACGTTTATACTAACATCCATGCAATGTACAGGTTCTATCCTAATTTAAGGTTATTCACAGAATCTTTACATTATGAATGTGGAGGCTGCCCAGGCTTTAAAAACAGGCTTTTTGTCAGTTAATTAACAATAATGGTTTAGATAAAAAGCTAAGGAAATGGCGTGATGCAAAAAAACATTTTGAAGAAACACATTTTCAGTAATGCTGTTATGTGCACAGCAATTTAAGTTAAATCAGGTAAGTTATTGCCATTTCAGGCATAAACACAGTACATGGTGAAATGAAACAACGTTCCTCCAGGAACATGGTGTGAAACAATAAAGAAAATTAGAACACCCCAAAACTACATAAGTGCATGCAGGACAGGACTACACAGAGTGCAACAAATGCAAGAGAGAGAGAGAGTGCAAGAAAAACACAAGAGCAAATATAAAACAGGACAACACTGCCAAAACTCCTGATCTAACCAAGACTTGCAATCTTATTTTTAGCCTAAAAGCCTTCTTTATCTAGTTTTGAGAATAATATACGATATAAGAGCAGATTTTTTATGATTGTCTTAAGATAGTTTGTTCTATCCTTAAGAAATTTTTTTATTTAGTGCAGTCTACAAATACAACTATAGTACAGTTTGATTGCACACAGTATAATTAACACTATATTTTAACAACAGAGTCGTTCAGTGTGCTAAAAATTGCTAATGAAGAGTGAGATAGCAATAACTGTGCAATTTACAGCGGCACCTGGACAGAGAATGCCCAGTATACTATCACCTAATAAAGCATATTTACAGTGCCAGTTGGGTGTAAGTTGTTTTGTTTGAGGCAGAACATTTCAGTGTGGTTATGTATTGTGTTAGGAGAAGGAAGAAGTAGGACGAAAATGTGTGTAAAGGGTGTGTGTGGCACCTGTTAAACATTCAAGATTTCATTGGCATTAGAATGCACTATATATTGATAGCTGTGACTTTTTTGTTTTACTAATGAATAAATATCATTATTGCATTCATGGATACATTATATAGATGTGGTTTAATTAGTGTGGTCCAAAAGCAAACAAAGTTATATTTAATAATGACCAACAAACTGCAACAGATCAGTTTGTGAAACTGCTATGGGATAAGTAGTTCCAGCTAAGAGTGTTATCCAGTGTACTAACACAAATGGAACATTACTAAAGTAAACTGGACATAAACGTAATATGTGTGCCTTGTCCATTTGTGTGTGAATTTATTTGCACACCTAGGTGTGTTCACCCAGATGATGTCCAGATGGCAGAAGTAATGGCACTCGGAGTCCAGCTGGTTGTTGCAGGAGCATCGTTTGGTCCGCACTTTTTGCGCAGGCTCCGGTGCAATTGCATCCGAGTGCATCATAGGCAGGCCTAGTCCTGGAAGACAGAAGTAGGGCGCACTGCTCAGTCAACCGCTCCACCACAGGCCAAATCATTCCAGCACTGTCCCTGGCTATATATCAGAATGAAGAAAAGCCCCATGTGGCGCACTTGATCTCTATGCTTTGATTTATAACATCACTCTTTTCCATACAGGCCCTGCAGACTATGTTATCTTACATAATCATGAGTTTGGTCCCAGGGGCGATTATGCTTAAGAACTACTCTGGAAACAATGTGGTGACTTTTTTCGTGGAGAATCTCCACTGACAGTGGGATTCCATTAAAGATCTGGATTTATCCAAGGTTGGGAAATGTTATTAATCTGACTCAAATAAACTCAAATTGTAGTCTAGTAATTAAACTATAATAATATAAAAACAAACTTAATTTATCTTGCTATTTATGAACACACTACTGCTAAAAGAATGCAGCAAGACTATTGAGGACCAATTAAGCAATAAAATCTTTATGACTGTTAGTCTGTTATAACTTCACTTAATCAAAACAAGATGACAGTTACATGAGCCTCTTTAAGAGTGACTTTAAGCCTGGAAAATACTGTAAAAGCTTTATTATAATGAAAGATATGGGTTAAAAGCTCTGCATCTGTTGTCAATAGGACAAATTAAATGTTGTCGTACTTAAGTGGTAAGATAACAACTTAATTTTGCCATTAAGCCATTGCTATAACCTTAAGCTATTAATACATTCCTCCCCAAAAGAAGAAAAAAAGGATTGAATCTGTCCAGTGTCTTACCTTCATGCAGTGCTGCAGCCCAGCTAATGGAGAAGAAGAGAATTGTGTACAGAGCCATTGCCTTGTGTTCCAATCAGATTTCACTGACGGTGCAATCCCAGCAGTTTGCACTCAACCACAGGTGCTTGTTACTATTGAGCCGTCCTGTTTGGCCACACTTATAGTCCCTGGATATAAAAGCGCTGGCTCCACCCATCTTTCTTTGTCAGCAAGCGCGGTTGTTACACAATTCCAACTTGTCTCAGTTTCCTCTAACATTCCAGGAATCTCTGCTGCTCCCCCAAAGCCACCCCCCAACACCCACCTCCCAATGCTTGTGGGGGTCACTGGCCCATGGATGAGGAGGATAAACAACGGATGGAAAATTGCAGAAAAAGTAATTGTTGACCTTTGTCTGCTAGAAGCAAGCACTGAAGCTCTGGTGGTATGTGTGGTCAAGGTGGAACCCCCAAGAAATTTGCAGAAGAGTGTAGGTGGCCAAAAGAGGAGAGTGACAGGTCAGCAGGAAAAAAGGATATCTGTGGATTTGCTACTTTGCATTAATCCTGATAGGGAAAGCTGGTCCCATGGAAAGCACAGTGGCCACAGAGGACACTCCGGAGATTTGAGCACATATGCATTGTGGTGTAGGTGGAGGGTGTGGAAAGCATTAGACTCAACTTCCTGTGTCAAACAGCCAGAATCTACTTTTGAGAGAGATAATGAAGTGATATAGTTCTTCCTCGGATGACACAAGAGTTCAGAATTGATTTGCTTATTGTGGATTGCCTTTTAGCGAGCCTGCATAAACTATTAGATCCCTTGTGAGGATGTGAAATAAATATTCTGCTGAAATAACTAAAAAACGAATTTACTAATTATTAGTTTTAGTCGACATTTATCCTATATCTGAATGTACATGGTTGCAGAATGCTTATAAATAACTCTGTGAAGTGTCATGAATTGTTGGCACATTTAAAGTTGGCACATTTAAATATGAGATTTTACAGATTTTTGTCCATCAAGTTTGATTTGGAATTGAAATATTAGGGGGTGTAATAATTTAAACCATTCATTACTATTAATCACAAACATTACTGCAAAACCCTTTACATAAAGAAAATGTTTTCATTTTATGATGCAGTATATTCACATAATAATGTGATTTGTGTCCTTCTGAGTCATACTCTTCTTGCATATTTAATAGCGTCCTACTTTGTAAACACAGCAGCTGCCATCAGAAGTTATATAATATACAATGTACAATTATATAATATAATGATTCTCTATCTCCTGAATCTACAGGGCTAGAGCAAGATACGCCTCTGTGAGATCCCAGGAATTGCACCGGTGAATCATGCAAGATTTTGCTCTAATTGGACGTGAGGTGCAGTTTATTCAGCAACAGAATCATCACTGAGAAATATGTAAAAAATTTTGTACATGCATTTACACCAATCAGAACTGTTTTTAAACAATGTACGCTCCTCAGATGGAACATTTTGATATTTATGAAGTGACCATTCCATCATACATGAACACACCACAGCACTCAGTGTGAACAACACAAAATTCTTCCTCTGCATTTAATCCATTCACAAAGTGAAGCAGCGTGCAGCCAGGAACACAGCACCAGGGGAGCAGTACCTTGTTCAAGGGTGCCTCAGTGGTGCTACTACCAGATTTGGGGTTGGAACCCACAACTCGTTGATCGCAGGGAAAACTCCCTAACCGCTAGGCCACCAGCTGCCCCATGACCTGCACTGAACTGTTCACACTGAAACATATAGCATGAACACATTTACTGTTGCAGAGTAATATTGTATTTATTCATAAAATGAATGTTGAAATAAATATTAAAGATAGTAATTCTCGCTCACTCGCACTTTCCTACAACCACTTCCCCAGAACCTGTGACTGGGCCAGGAATAAGGATAAAACAGTAATTAACCATTGTAAAAAAAATTATATTTTGATTTCTCTCCTCATTCATACTGTAACTTTGTAAACATTGTGAACCTTCAAAAGTAACTTTTCAGGAGAAGGAAAAAAAACAAGCTTTCTCCAAATGTGGTTTTATATGGTTTTACTCCAAATGTATGAAACAGGGAAAAAGTAACATACAAGACTCTGACAATGATACCACATTCATAATACCACATTCGCTGAATGTGTCTTGTGTTGCACAAAATCCCTCTGACACTGTTGAACCTTCACATTCAAGGAAAATGAAGAATCGCAATAGCAGTAAACAAACTAATGGATGGGAGTGGCCCTTGATTAAAATAATTATTTTTAAAAGCATCGAAATGTATTAGCATATTGATTATAATTACAAACACCATTAATAACAGACTGAGTCCAAGGTTAATGGCTTCAAGTAAGATGAACTAAAATGCTTTGCTCTGTCTTTGCTCTGTCAAAGAAGTCGTTCTTTTCTAGCATGGAGGATGAGCAGTGTTCTTGGTGCTCTCCTACAGAACTGGTATCCGATTCCCAGTTGATGATGGATTTCCGTGATGCCTGATGGTGGCCCATGCACAGATAAAATATCAGTCAGATGTCAGGAAGGTTTTGCAAATGAAGCCACCTAGCGTAGGCTGAGCACACAGAGTCCATTGACCGCTCTTTTCCAGCATACATGCACTTCAGATTGGATGCAGTTAGTGTGGGAGTCAAAGGCCAGCATTTAGATGCAAATGCAGCAAGGCATTAATCTCCCCACAGAGTAAGATTAGGGTGATTTTATCTCTGGTTTTGTAAAGAGGAACAAGAGTGGACTAGAGAACGGAAACCGATCTGACAGGAAAATATATGGCACATTAATATGAAAATGACCAATGAATAGGTGAGTACTCCATTACTGACAGTCAAAGTGATTCAAAATTATATTAATTAAGTGGCTTCAACGGGTCAAAAGTTCAAGAACACAACAGAAAGGACACCATCCAAATCCCTCAGGGTTCTTCAGCTTGTTGGATGTTACTGCATGTGTCTGTAATTGTTTATCTGCAATGAGGACAACAATATAAGTAAAGAAAACTGTATTTTCACAATAACTTCAAGATAGAAGCTAACTGGTGATACATGAGGACTAAAATGACCAGTAATTATGGCAGGTAAATTCTAGACTTATAAAATTCTTACATAGTGGTTAGCTGGCTAGCTCTGAATGCTGAAATCTCTCTGTTAGCTTTCTAAATGGCTAACTATTTCAGAGCAAGCTACGACAGAGCCACGAGCAGCACTATGAACGTACACGTGAACCTAGCATCACACCTAACAGGTGCTAGTTCCTTCACTTGTGGTCTGTGGATGATGTACATATCTGATTGTGCTTATGTGCACTCAGTGAGACTTGGTTTCCCACTAAAAATGCACCTATAGTGTCATTTTCCAGTGTTTGCAGTTTGGCAGTGGCAGACAACTTGAAGTAACATTATAAAAAATGTGGTTGTTTTTCAACTTTATTTAAATACATTTAAATAAAATTTAATTTAAATAAAAGTTCTCTCTATTTAATTAATACAATTGCCTTGTACATATAATGACACTATTTTACTGATCTTGATGGAAACTAATGTTTTTCATTTTGAAATGTAAATTTAATGTTAATTATTAGTATAGAACAGATTTTAGGCCAGTTCCACTTGGTAATATGAGAGCAGACAATCAGATAGATCTGATTTAATATAATCAGAGTCGTGTCCTCACTGCCATGAAAATTTCTGATCTGGGAGGATCTCATCATCTTGTACACTGGCTCTTACTCCTAAAGACTGAAGAGTTTAATTTTGACCCAAAAACAGGGACTTCTGATAAATCTCATAAGAGAAATGCACCTTAAAGCCGATTGTTCTTCATTGATACACATCTAAGCAGTACAATGTGGAATTTGAACCAGCAGCATTTACGTTGTGTATAACTGCTGTTTATATTTTACATTTTATCTTCCTTTCCATTACATGCATTATTGTGCTATAACATTATTGTATCTTCACATGCAACAAAGTAATCATTTACTAAGAGAGAGAGAGAGAGAGAGAGAGAGAGAGAGAGAGAGAGAGAGAGAGAGAGAGAGAGAGAGAGAGAGAGAGAGAAAGAGAGAAAGAGGGAGAATAAGTCCAGAACAGAGGTCACCAGTCCAGCTCCTATAGATCTACTTTCCTTGTTTTCCTTGTTTAGATATATCTCTTGTCAGTCACTATTGGACAAAGTAGTGCTTTGTACCACTAAGGGGGCTTTACCAGTTGGGCGAGATGTTATATGTTCAGTTATTTGTTTGAGAAGGCTTCAGAATTTTAGATCACATTTCAAGTAGAACCCAGTGAAACAGTCTGTTTAGAAATATTTAGAAAAGAGAACATTTTTCTTAGCTTTCCTCCACAATCAAGTGTTAGGGTCGTTCATGGCAATTTTGATCACTTAAGAACAGGTTGTTGAGGGGCAGATGGATGTAGAAATATGTGAAATTGTGGAAAGAAATCACTGCAGAAATCTACTACAGATTTTTCGGCACATTCCTCAGGCACAGGAAATGTCCTCATCCCTCCAAAATCATCTCATATTGCAGCATTCATTCTGCTCAGCGTTCTTGATCAGAACCAAAAAAAGACAGCAAGAATATGATCAGAAAAAATCTGATGTAGTGGCTTTACTTGTTAAGCCATCAAGTGGCACAACAGGTTGGAGGTGCTCATTTATCTTGCATGCTTTATGAATCTTTATAAAATAGGTTGTTCTGCTCCTAAAATGTGATGGGTGGAGCTGGAAGATATAATACTCAGTTTGGGCACAGTAGTAGTGTAGGCATTTATGTGGAGATGCATAGCTCCTCCACACTGACCCATTAAGTGCTGCAAATCAATTATTAGTATTTAGGATATGTTACATTGGTAATGTAGCATTAAAAGGTTATACAATGTGCAAAACATATTCTCAGGTGACTATAATACTAGAAACATGCTCCCCCTCCCCACAAACATTTACACATTTAATGTGGCATCATAATAGTGTTGTAATATGATCTTTAGAATAACTTATTCATTCATACAACGTCATTTTAACCAACAAACATTATTGTCTAATCGGAGCTGATCGATAAAAATGAGATAATGTTAAAAACCTATTGTGTTTTCCTTTTGATTATTGCTGTTTTACATGGATATCTGATGGTCTAAGACAGATCAGTGTAGTGTGTAGGCACAGATCCAAAAAAGAAACAAAGTCAAAGGTACAGAAATTTACTTTGCAAAAATCAGCTCTTTTAACCACTGGCTGGCTGTACAAATCAGACACTAGAAAACAAAGCTCAGAGCCAGACTCTCTAGTAAAAAAAGACACCTGGAAGATGCATTTAGAAGTCCTTATTTGTCATGTGAATATAGAAGGAAGTAAACAGACCCACTAATCTAGTTATATGGGTGTAGTGGATTAAATTCTAAATTTCGAAGGGTACAGGCCAACTCTAACCCACCAAATTAACATCTTACAAAAATATCTATCTGTACGACACTAAAAACAATATGCTGTAAATGGACCACTGACTGTCTTGGTGCACAAATCAACCCATTTTATTGTAACACGGGTGAATGTAATGCAAAAAGACATTTACAAGACACAATGGCTATTCATTATAATGCACATACGCATACACACACAGACACACACAGACACACACACACACAAACCTGCTTACATTTTCCTTTACTGCTTCATAAATACAATAACCAAGGTACCAAGTTATATGCGTCAATGGATGATATATAGTGTTTGACCAACATTTCTTACAAGCCTTGATTGAGCAAGGCTGGACAAATTAGGCCAAAAGAGTTCAGTTAGATGTGAAATCATGATAAATTATCTATCCATACAGTCCATACACTTGGTCTCTTACTCCAAAAAATTCAGTCCCCAATAGAGACTCGTTCTGAATGCCAGTGGTGAGGCAGCCACTGTTTAGGCATCCGATCCTTCCTCCCCCGTAGTGTGTCTCAGCACCCTCCTCTCTGAAGAGCCTTATTTATCTTTAATTATGACCTCCCATAGCCTCCTTGCTTGTCTCTGCACATTCAGTCCTGTTCTGCTCACTGTATGCTGTGGACCAGCCTAATCATCCCCTCATCCTCCCCCTCACTGCGCCACAGAACAGTCTTTTAAAAATAGACTGCATTATACGACACGCTGGCATGCTGTCTTCATCGATGTGATGTGAGGTAGAGTTAGCTTCCTGCAGCTCTGCACAACCACACATACAAGATTAAAGGGCACTGGGCCTATTTTTCCTCTCGCTTCACACCATTCGCAGAACACAGGGAAAGAGAACGCGGGATGTAACTGTAAAGACTTCTGCCACCTGTGCCGTTGCATAATGTGCAAGACAGAAACCGAGAGGTCAAACTCTCAGTTTCTCTGATGTCCTGGCAAAGAAACCTGCATCTCATTTTCCAAAAACCTGCATCACATTTCTGCAGCCAGCTAAGTGGATCTTCATCCAAAAAGTAGACTTTTTTTCCTCTCTAAAAATGCCACGCATCCACAGACAAAGATAACATGGGGGAGGACCATTCACTGAGGAATGAAAAAAACAAAACCAAAAAGGCTCTGAGGGTACAGACCATTTGCCACTGAGGTTCGTGTATAAAAACAAGAAAATGTGTTGAGTTTGTTGTTTAAATCTATTGTTTGTTTTTATCCATATACAGCCACATATTTCTCTCATTTTGCAAACCCTAATAGATTTTTGAGATATATATCTCAAATATATATATAGTCAGAATGAGGGCAGATAAAAATGGTGCCATTAAGTTAGGAGATAC
>JBBMFX010273965.1:0-19538 GCA_037832545.1 Rhabdalestes septentrionalis | reverse complement strand
CATATATGCTCACTCACACTTACATAACAACACTCATTCGTGGACTATTCTCATTGTACTGTTCTGTTCTCTTGTATGTTTGTGTATGTCATGTTGTTGTTGTCTGAATGATTGATATGGTTTTGTGTATTTGTAGCTGTATTTGTAAAAAAAAAACAATAGAAATTATTTATTTTTTTTAATAAATAAAAGGAGTGAAGACGTCAAGGGGAGGCAATCTATGGCAGGGGGCAGTTTAGAGCACAACACCTGTATAACACCTGTATTTCAAATTGTTCCAAGAAAAAAGGGCAGGAACGGCCCCTTTCTTCAACCATCTCAATTTCCTCGGTTTGTTTATATAATCGTTTTTTTTTTAATGCCTGCTGCAAAACCGACTCGTCTTGTTTGGGGAGAAGTCGTCCTGCAGCACTTTTACCTTCCATTCGACTTTTACTGACGCATTCTTGGGAAAGCTATGAACGCTTAAAATACTATTGTACCTTGATGAATGCATACAAAGGGGTACACAATGGAGTGCGCTCTTTTTTACTTGTTGATATGCCAACCTCCTCTTTTTTTCCCCGATATCCGCTCATATTAAAACGTGTATTGAAAACTGGTACTTGAAACTGGCGCCTATTTTTGTTTGAGGTTGGACTCCTTTCACAGCTAAGTTTCATGTTCCAGGGAAAGAAAATGTTTAAAAATAATTTTCACACAGCAGTATAGAATTAAATTCTGGATTTCATTTATGCTTGTGTTAAAATATTTGAATTCAGCAGTCTTATCACCCTGGTATTGTTAATGGAGCTGAAATCACTAAAACCCCATGGCCACGGGCCTTTTCATCTCATGTGCAGAATCTGAGCTCAGAATAATAAAAAATGAATGTATAATATGTCTTTTAGTGCAACTAGTACCATTCCAGACATCCAGGTCTCCTTATTCGTACAACAGAATTGTAAATCAATCGCACGCAAAACTCCGCGTCTCCCCCCGCCCTGCCGGTTCCCGAAGCGCTTTGGTGCTGCTTCGGAAGTATCGACTCCCGCTTCAGCTCGCGCTGCACTGCCCGAATCAGCAGCCTAGCCCTACAAAGACACACGGAGACTCAACTAAACTCGCTCAAAAGGCCAAAACACAGCTCCAAAATAACTAAAACGCAGTTTCACCACGACCCAGCCCTCAATGTGAGACTTGCAGCAAAGTTTATAAGACTCAAAATTACGTAGTTTAGGGGGAAATACAAGTGTATAGTCTGCGCGCTTCGCCTGTCCAAAGCACTCCTTTGGACTTTTCTTCTAGATATTCTTATCTGCTGGCCAAATATTGCCACGAATGGTACTACTTTATTTTAGAGGACCTCAAACATCATTCTGTGTGCATTTTTTTTTTTTCAGCTAAAAAATTCATAGAAATCAACCGTGCGCATCTAAAAGCCCAGCTGAACCAGCTGCTTTCACTTTCTACTGCTGTCTGGATGCATTTCATGTAAACACCCACTTGCCAGTCAAAAGCAATGAGAGTTGGTTCATGCAAATTACACCTGGCTGACTGATAGATTATAATTGTCTATCAAAGCGAGACGAAGCAGGGAGGGGGGTGGCGAGCTAATATTTTTCTGCCGCTGTGACGCGGAGGGCTCCTGTGGAGGGTCTGCATTACTAAACCAACAGCCTCTCCTATTGGTTAAAGAAAAGAAACTGATGGTACTGTACTCCAATCACAATATAAACAATTTTAACTAAATGTGTCATATATGGATCGAAGTCCCTTAGCGGTGGTGCAACAGGTTAAGTTAAAATAAAGTTCTGTTCCTATTGGTTCCTGTGTTAAGTGTGTGTGTATATAAGTGTCTGTGTCGGTCCACCATCTTGTCTACCAGTACCACCCATTATAAAATTTAGTTGTTAAAAATATCTATCCTTGACTATTACATCTTAACAGAAGCAATCTCAGTGGAGACGGAAGAACCTGGGAACAAGTGAAAACGAAATATAAAAATATCTTCCAAAGTTGTAAATATCTCATTTTGATAAATAGTTTACAATTACATATATGAATTTTGTAGCCACTAAGAAAATGAGCCAGGCCACTGCAACTCATGGGGGGCTCTACATGACGACCTCACACCAGCAGAGGACCTTGCAATGAGCACCAATAAAAGAAAAGACAGCCCCAGGTGAAGGGAGAATATCAAATGATCATCCCTAGGTGCTTGTGTGTTTGTGTGTTTGTGGATGTTGTTTATTTAATCACAAACGGGTTTAATATCAGACTTAGACTTTAATATAATTTAATATCAGACTTAACTTTAATTTAAGGATATCCAGTCATTTTTCAAAATAAAACATCGTTTAGACTCTGATGGTAAATAAAACGGTAATACTGTGGGGGTTAGGGACCACTGCTCTAGATGTCATACCCAAAGCTGGACAGTAAAGGTGTACATTTACTTGAGTATAGTACAATTTTTAGGGATCTTTACTTTACTTGAGTATCATTTTTGGGGAGTACTCATGACTTTACTCAAGTACATTTGACAGGCATTGCACTCTTTACTCCATTACATTTCCACCCATAAGCATGAGTACCCATTACTTCTTCGAAAAAAAAAGGAAAAAAGAAAAATCTCAGAAACCCTCAATTTGCTTATTTCCTCTCAAACACGATTGGATTGTTCAGGCGCCACTGATTGGGACAGCCTATTAGCAATCACCTTCAGCTATCCAGTCAACTCCATGGTCAGATAATGATTTAGGTATAAGGTGAAACCATGGACGAAACAATGGATGGAGGTCCATCCCGGGAATGTGCCAACCCGTGGCCCCAGAAGAGAGAATACTCACGATTGGATGAGGTCTTCAGGTTGGGCGACTGACTCAATGAGAGAGTGAAGACGGTAGTCCTGGATGAGAGCTGGGTCCAAGATGAACCATCCAGGGACCCAGAACCGCTCTTGGCGTCGCAAGTCCAGGATCCGACGGATTGTGTAAGCAGGACCTTTTGGTGAGGGTGTTGTGAGACATCTCAGCCCAAACAAGGTAGCAGGCCCAGGAACGCTGCATATCGGTGACGAAGCACCGAAGGAAGCACTCCAGCTGTTGATTGGTCCACTCCGTCTGACCATTGGTCTGGGGGTGATATCCTGAGGAGAGGCTGCAGGAGACCTCGATCAGATGGCAGAAGGCCTACTAAAACCTGGCGATAAACTGGGGCCATCATCTGAGACGATGTCCTTAGGGAACCCATGCAAGCGGACTACGTGTTCGACAATGAGTTGTGCTGTGGTCTTGGCTGAGGGGAGCCCCGACAGAGCAACCAGGTGCACGGCCTTGGAGAATTGATCCACGATGGTCAGAATGACAGTCTTGCCGTCGGACTCCGGTAGACCAGTTATAAAGTCTAGTGCGATGTGTGACCAGGAATGTCGGGGGACCAGGAGTGGACGAAGGGGTCCCAGCGTGGGTTGGTTTGTGTTCTTGGCCCTGGCACACAGCGCACAGGCCTTAACGAAATCTTTGATGTCTGAAGCCATCCCAGGCCAACAAAAGGAATGTTGGATGAAGGTCGTGGTTTGGTTTACCCCGGGATGACCTGATACGGCCAACGAATGTCCCCACCGGAGAATCTCAGTCCATAGAGGAGTGGGGACGTAGAGGCGTCCAGCAGGAGTGGCGTCCGGTGGGGGCTCCAAGGTCTGCCCCTGGCATATTCTCTCTTCAAACTCCCACTAGAGGGGCGAAACAATGAGACCACCCAGGATGAAAGGCGCGGGTTCTGTCCAGGGCTTGTTGTCCTGATATACCCTGGAGAGCGCGTCTGCATTGGCGTTCTTTGACCCCGGACGGTAAGAGATGTTGAAATGGAACTGTTCAAAGAACAGTGCCCACCGCACCTGTCGGGGTTCAGTTGTTTAACGTGCTGGCTGCCTAGGAAGATTTGGTGGTCGGAATGGGTCACGGCCGCCCTGAAGCCAGTGACACCACTCTTCCTACCCCATATTGCCGTTGAGTGGGAGTGAATTTTCTGGAAAAGAAACTATAGGGGCTGTAGTTTCTGGTCTGGACCACGTTGGGAGCGTTGACAATGTCCGGATGCAGAAGTGAAAAGTGACGGAGGCGGTGAAAGGTGGTGATGGCTGCAGGAGTCTTGAAGGTGGAGGACGATGGTCAAGTGAGAGCAGTAAGAGTGCTGCGACTACACTGAAGCCATGGTTGATGCGTCGATAGAAATTCGCAAACCCCAGGAAACACTGGAGCTGTTTAAGCGTAGTTACGCACAGCGCTCAGCTTCTGGGGCTCCATGGCCACACCCTGCGGGGAGATGACAAACCCCAGAAATGTGGTGGAATGCTGGTGGAAAGCACATTTTTCCAACTTGCAGTAGAGTCAGTAGGCCAAAAACCTCTTTAATACTGCTCGGACATGCTGGCGATGTTCTTCTTCCGTCTTTGAGTAAATCAGGATGTCATCTAAGTAGGCAAAGACCCAGTGACCCAGCATGTCCCGGAGCACGCCTTTAATCAGTCGTTGAAAGGCTGCCGGACTATTGCACATCCCGAAAGGCATAACCAGCATTTCATACTGACCGGTGGGAGTAATGAAGGCTGTCTTCCACTCATCACCCTCTCTGATGCGGACCAGGTTGTATGCGTTGCGAAGGTCCAACTTCGTGAAGAAGGGCAGTGTTGGTAAGCGGGAGTGGATGACGGTCCTTGATGGTAATTAGATTATGGCCCCGATAGTCGACACAAGGACATAGGCCACAGCCCTTTTTCTTCACAAAGAAAAACTCACAGCCGCCGGAGATGATGAAGGCCAGAGGATACCCTGACGGAGGCCCACATTCACATAGCCCTCCATGGCTTTTTGCCCGATCTTAGACATGGCATAAAGACGGCCACGGGGTGGAGACATGTCGGGTTGGAGGTCGATGGCGAGGTCATAAGGCTGGTGAGGAGGCAGATGGACAGCGCGGCTCTTGCTGAAGACCTCCTTAAACTCCTGATACGGCTCCGGTATGGTAGTGGGGTCGACGTCAGGGTCCTGTGGCTCCCCTGAACACGTTCCAACCGCCGCCGTGAGACAAAGCTCCTGACAGGTCATCCTCATTGCAATATGCGACTCTGTGTCCAGGAGATGAGTGGGTCATGACAGAGCAGCCAGGGGTAGCCGAGAATGATGGGAGGTGAAGAAAGGTGAGTGACAAGGAACGTGATCTTCTCGACATGCTGGTCAATGGTGAGTTGAAGGGAGCACGGGCGAGAGGTGATGGGACTGTGGAGAAGGGGGTGACCGTCTATGGCTGTGATGTGAAGCGGTCGGGATAACGCCTCCATTTCCACACACAGCTGTACAGCAAAATTGAGGTCAATAAAGTTGACGGCCGCTCCTGAATCAACAAAAGCATCGACACTGACCTGTTTGTGGCTGTGCTGGATGTGGGCGTGAACCAGAAGCTGGGAAACATTTAACTCCTCATCTTCACCGGGTCTTGCCATTTCCCAGACGGAGCGGACCGATGGCCCTATGATAGTCCGGGGATGCACAGTAAGCGCAGAGCCCCTCCTTGTAACATTGGGTCCGCTCGGTCGGGCACAGCGCGGCGCGCCCTAACTGCATGGGTTCCCCAGAATTGGCGTGGGCCTTCGAAGGAGGTGTAGAGTCTGGGATGTTGGATACAACCCTAAACGTTGGCGTAGGCGGCGTAGGCGGCGTAGGCGGCGTAGGCGGCAGAGGCGGCAGAGTACGAGAGGCTGCTCTTGGATGAAAGCTGAGGCGTGAGTCTATCAGTTGGCAAAGTTGGATTAGTTCGTCCAGGGTGTCGGGCAGCTCTCGTCCGAGGAGCTGGTCTTTCATGCAAGCAGAAAGCCACTCGTTGTATGCCGTCCGGAGAGCGGGGTCACCCCATTTAGCGTGCACGGCGAGGGCGCGAAACTCCGTGGTGCATTTACTCACCGGACAGTTGCCCTGCCGCAGGTGATACAGTTTGGACGCCACCTCCACCTCGCTGTCGGGATGTTGGAACTCAACCTTGAGGAGCTTGGTGAAATGTTGATCGTCATAACCTTCCGTTATATCGCTCCTCAGGACCACTGTAGCCTACTCAGCTGCCTGCCTAGTGAGGAGGGAGACGAGCAGTGCGATCCTTGATTGTTGGCTGGAGTATCGGTCGGGCTGAAACTAAAACAGCAGGGATAAGTTGGTTAGAAAAACCTCGCACCGCCCGTCTCCACCATTCCATTATTTAGGGAGGGATATTTGGGTTGGTGTGGTGAAGTAGATGAAGATGAAGGAGAAGGTGAGGGAGACGGAGGGTCCGGTTGAGGCTGAGGTGTCCCGGCAGACGCTCCGAAATTGACAGCTTGGAGCTGCGCCACGACCTGGGTTAGATGGTCGACCTCCCCGCGGAGACGATCGATCTCAATACCCTGCCGGTTCACCAAAGGCATCAACTGTTCCCACTCTGCTGAGCTTATTACTCGTGGCTCTGTCATTCTTTTACAAGCGTAGAAAAAAAGTGACTTTCCAACGAGGAATTCGCCCGTGTAGCGTGATGGGAGTGCTCAAGTAAGGAGAGAAGCAAGAGAGCAGGTAAATCATGCAGTTGTTCTATGAACGCTCTCAATACAGAGATGAGTTCGCACCAGGAATTAACATTCACAATCATGCACAACAGAAGAGAGAGTACTCAAGATTGGATGAGGTCTTCAGGTTGGGCGACTGACTCAATGACAGAGAGAAGAGGAAGCTACCACTTCCTGTTTATATACCTGTTATGACATGCTCGTTCCCCTTGACTTTGACGTGTCACGTGGTCGTGCATGTGATAATGTTGTGATGTGCCCCTGACAAATAGAGATAGCATACAATACGTATCTTTTGTAGTCAGTTGTAGACTATGCTAGTTTGCAAGCAGGGCATTTTAGCTCACTTATTTCAGACGAATAACTAGAGATAGCCCTACAGGGGCTATTTGGCTTTCTTTTTTTTATATAAAAGTTCAGCTGGCCTAGACAGGATTACAAAAGTGTTTGTTGAACTCTAAGGCTTAAATGTCTATTCAAGTGGAGGAACTCTCTTGAGTGTACTTATTCCTATCTTGTTATACCATAAAAAATGCTGTAGCCTACAGTTGTATTTATATACATGAGAGATATACTGCCCAAAGTCTTTGTATTTGCCTGACTTAATATTGCAGCGCTTGTTAGAATGTAAGAAGCACCTAAACATTTTTAACCATACCACTGTCCCCTTCAGCAAGAAGCGAAGTTAGTAATAGTGTTGTTTTTGGGGGCCTGTCATAATTTTTGTTTTAGTCTAGTCTTTGCTTCAAGCTGTCATTTTAGTTTTTATTAGTCTTAGTCACGTCCAGACTCTTTTTAGTCTAGTCAAGTTTCAGTCGACTAAAAGTCTGAGCATTTTATTAAGGTAAAAGTATACCTTTTTATTCAGAATGATCCACATCTGTTTTCATCTAGTTTTAGTCGATAAAAACTGATGACATTTTAGTCTAGTTTAAGTCAATGAAAGTTGTATTTTAGTCTTTATTAATGCAAGTCAAAATAGTATATGTACTTAGTAGAATATAGGGATGAGCGAATACAGCATTATCTGTATCTGTATCTGTGTCTGTTAACCATATGAATGACTGTATCTGTAATGGTTCGGGTTGTCTTGAAATGGGCGGGGCTTTAACCGGTATGTTATTTTAAGCATGCAATCGATATGTATTGATCAGAATTTGTTATATTTATTGCTGATTAGAAAACTATTTACATGACAGCATCGGCATTGAGCTTCAGATCAGTGGTTTTGATCACGATAACAAACTATACAGAACAAGTTTTGCAACAATGAATACAGCACATGCGGTTGCAATAATGAAGTAAAATGTAATGAACAAGAGTTTTCATTTTTTATACCACAACTACCTTTTTTTTTATAAAATACAGCCAGAAAGTGACACTGTGTGTGTGTAGCTAATTAAATTGTAATATAGTTTTATACCACTACTTCCTTTTTTTAGTTTTTTTAAAATGAAATACAGCAAGAAAGTGTCAGACACTTGAAGTTAAAAAAAGAGTTGCGTGAAGTAAAAAAAAGAGTCGCATTCTACCAAGCACCACATCTGAACAAATCCAACGTTTACCAAAACTCTACTGGTTAATAAGTAAGAAATACAAACCAAAGTAAAAAACAAACCTGAAGCTGAAGAAACCCTAAACGTTAACGCTACTAGTAATGGACAATATGAACTGAATGCAATAGTTTGCCATATTAACCATTCTTTTCCTGTTTCCGCACTTCTAGATTCGGGGTTGGCCCGGCAACTTCATGTCCAGATTCATGGTAATGTCATTCTGGCTCCCGGCGGAGGAGGATAAGGTACGAGCAGTGACTGATTGGCCCGAACCCACAACGGTTAAGAAACTCCAAATGTTTCTAGGTTTCGCAAATTTTTATTGCAGGTTTATAGGTGGTTTTAGTACTGTGGTAGCACCAATGGCAATCTTGCTTAAATGGAAGCCAAAAACCATCTGTATGACACCTGCCTCAAAGGCACCATTTGGGGACTTAAAGGAGCAATCTCTTATGGCTCCAGTGTTACGACACCCAGGTCCTACGAAACCATCTGTCATGGAGTTTGACACCTACGAAGTCGGTCTGGAAGTGGTGTTATCGCAGTACTCAGACCTGCCTTGTAAACTCCATCCCTGCGCTTTCTATTCTAATAAGCTGACTGACACAGAACGAAATTATGATATTGCCAACTGAGAACAGCTGGCAGTCAAAGCTGCATTAGAGGAGTGGCTTCACTTGCTAGAGGGAACCCAACACCTCTTTACTGTATTCACCAATCACCGGAATCTATAATACATCCGACAGGCAAAGCGCGTATGTCCAAGAAAAGTTTGGTGGGCCCTGATTTTAACTAGGTTCAATTATGTGATAACCTAAAATTTGGGTTCTCCAAATACCAAGGCTGATGCTCTCTCTCACCTATTTTCTAGGCCAGAGGCACCTAAATCACATGAACCAATCATCCACCTCATAGGTGATTGGCAGTCTTGGGAATCAAACCCATGACTTCTTGATCGTAGGCTGAATCCACCAGCTCCCCCTTTAGCTTTGAGAGTTTTCTGTTTTAAGAATGCAACAAACACTTCAGTTTTTGGAGACACTGGTCAGTTTCAGTGGTGTTACATTCCAAATGCCATCCAGTGTGATTGCTAGCAGTTCAGAGGCTTGTAGATCAGCCGCAAGGGCAGCTTGGTACAAGTTAATGTATCCAGCAGTGGGATAATCATGGCCATGGTAATGCTACTATAGATCATGTGTCTTTTTCTACAAGTTTTGCTTTTGTTTTTGACAAAAATTTGAGATCAAATAGCTAACATGAAAAAGAGCCACCTTTATGCGGAGCTCCAGCTTGTGATGTCTTGTGGATGTTTTTTGCCAATTCTGACTCTGAAGGGGAATATTTGCCTTTTGGAAAAGACGCTCCCTCATCTCCCGGTTCAACTTTGGAGTACAGCTGCATGCCCATGCAAAGCAAAAGTGAACACGAAGCAAAAATGCATGTTTATTTCAACACTTTGCCCATCGGGAAAGTGTGTGGAAGGGGTGAGCATAGTTGTAGTGTCTGTAGGAGAGGTGTTGGTCCAGCTAGCAGGAGAGGAGGGAAAATGGTCTGGAATTAGCCGCATTAGCTCTCTCCACCCAGACCTCTAGAGGGGAGGAATCTCAGCGCTTTGGCCAGAGTTTGTGAGAGAGAACTGAGGGACGTAGTGTATCAAAACTCACAACTGTCATATACTGTAACCCAGGGGTCTCCAACCTTTTTACCTCTGAGAGCTACTTTTACAAAATGAAAATGGTAGTGAGCTACTCATTTTTGTATAATGAAAATACATTTTCAGCCTATTATTTGTATGGTGACCTGCCACGGTCATGGTTCCTGCCCATCTCCCATCATCTGAATCTGAATCTGAATTCGAATTTGAATCATCACCTTTGACTCATCAACCTTGACTGTTTTATTGACAACTAATGGGCAAATAATGATTTGGTGTAAGAAGGGGGCAGATATGATTGGCTATACATGCAAATTGGTTTTCAGAGTGACTTACATATCGGGTCTTTTGTGCACTCAACTCCATTATTTCAAATGTAGAGGCGCGGCAGCCACGCTCATAACGGGTCGCGACGCACACGCATTTTTTTCAGGCGCGTCCGCGTCGAGTTGAAAACCCCTCAACTTTTCAGTATGCCGCAAGCGCACTGCATTTTTAAGTGCGATGTGCGAATGCCCCCTAATAAAATTTGACTGATCACGTTTACAAATGTATGTAGATTCGTTAACCCTTTGGCGAGCTACTTGTAGAGGGGTTGTGAGCTACTAGTAGCTCGCGAACGACGTGTTGGAGACCCCTGCTGCAACCTAATTCATGTCGTGGGGGGTGGCGTAAGCTCCCACCCCGGAACTACCTTAAATGAGGGATCCAGGAAACCAGGCCAAATAAACCTGGCTCAAGGGCCGTCAGAACAGGCATAAAATACAGAGACACGATACACAAAAAGGCAAGTGGGATAAATGAGGCGACGGTCACATAACGTGAACACACACAGAACCAGACTTAAATACAAAACCTAAATGAGACCAAACACGAAAATGCTGAAGACGAGCGACAGGTGGACCTAATGAGTGACAAGATACACAGATACACACGGACACGGACACAACCAAACCAAAACAGAACAGAGTGTCAAAATAAAACTCTTCTTAAAACAAACCAGAAAACAGGAACAATAAAAAAACAAAAAAGCAGTGGCCAAAAATAGCTACTGTCACAGTACCCCCTCCTCTAGAACCAAACCAAAACAAATTTTCTATTACCCCCTTAAAGTCCAAAACCCAACAAACGTCCAACATAGGCGGGCGGCCAGGGCATGGCGGCGGCAAGAACAATGCCCCCACGCTTCTCTGCGTCCCCTCCTCAGTGTCTATGAGGCTGGGCTGTCTCTCTCCCAGCCCGGGTGACGGAGTAGTGGACCGTAGGGCTTTGCCCTCGGCCCGTAGTCCGGGTCCCTCCTTCCAGCCGCCACCCAGGCGTTGAGGGTGGTGTTCCACTCGCGAATGTCCGTTTCCTCGTATGAGGCGAATGTGGGGGAATGTGACCATCTGTCACGGGGTGTGGCGTAAGCTCCCACCCGTGAATTACCTCGAATGAGGCATTCAGGAAACCAGCGCTCCATTCTGGGTCTTTATTAAACCAAAACCAAAGAAAACATAAACCTGGCTCAACAGATACACACAGACACAAACAAACCAAAACAGAACAGAGTGTCAAAATAAAAGTCCTCTTCTTAAAACAAACCAGAAAACAAGAACAATAAAAAAACAAAAAACTGTGGCCAAAAATAGCTACTGTCACAATTCATAGGCTTGGTTCAGTCAGTGATAAAAATGTCATGACCATTGTAACCTAATTTATAGGCTTGTATTCAATAATAAATGATAAAAACTGCTTCTTGTAAGTCTGTATGTATGTGCGATTAAATGTGATTAATAAGATTAATTAATCACCACACCATGTAATTAATTAGATCAAAATATTTTCATATCGATTGAGTGGAATGGATTCAAGATTCAGTTAGAGGTCTGCAACGGGATGGGTGTCCCGTGGGATGCAGTGCAAAAGAAAGATTCTTGCTGGAGTGGGCGGGAATAGAGAGATGTGTTTACGGGAGCGGGACAAAGACATTGTTCTCTGGACTCTCGCAAATTTATACTTTTACCTTAAATTCATTTTTACAGTTTGTTTGTTTCTGGGGAAAAACATATGTGTATGGCGACCTAACCTGTGGAGGTTTGTGTTGTGCGCAGTGATGGATCAAATGGGTTCTTTGAGTCTGAAGCCATGGCTGAGGAAGGGGGTTCTCTTAGTGTAGAAGCCATTAGTGCTCTCCTAAAAAAGTGTACGATTCAAAAGAGCCCTGGAAGGGCAAATCAGACATCTGGAAATCATTTTCAGTTGTAGTAGATGGTGAGGGAAATCAACAACCCTTTGCCTGCTGTGATTCATGTAAAAAGGTGTTAGCTTACCATGGACACGAGAACGTCGGGAACGTCGGGAACATCTGGTCTGAAGCAACATGCATGTTCGGTCATGAAAGGACAGACATTGCTGGAGTTTTTAGGTGAAAGTATTGAGTGCTGAAAAGCACAACGACAGATAAATGCATAGAGTTTGTTGCTGCTGACATTATACCATATGACAGCATTGCTGGCAAAGGGTTCATCTATTGTATCAGGGAGATTTTGCCCCATCCAACAACAGTTTCCAGACATCTGGATGAAAGGGCACAACAAATTAGAGGGGCTCTTTTTGACAACATGGTTGATACAATTGAGAAATATGGATGTGTAGTGACAACAGCCATCTGGACCAGAACATTCCCCAAAACATTCCTATCAGCCACAATTCATTATACTGACACTGATTACAATTTGGTGTCGAGAGTATCTTTTGCTACTCAATTTGAAATAGACATCTCTAAAACTGGTGAAAATATTCAAGCTTTATTGTTCCAAACCTGTTTGGAATTTACTGTTCGCTTATGGGGAAGAAAATAGTGTTTGTCACTGACAGAGGAGCGAACATGGTGGCTGCCCTACACGGATTCACAGGACTTAACTGTAGTGCTCAGGTACCAAACTCTGTTCTTTCACATGCTCTCTCACCTGTTGTGGTAGATCAGGTGACCTTCTGACCGATGTGAAAAAAACTGGTCAGCTATTTGAAACACTCTGGCCTGCAAGCAAAGCTGGGTTCATCTCTTAAACACTCAGTGCAGACCAGGTGGAATTCAACTGTTGATATGTTAGATTCTGTCTCGCAAAAGTAAGACGCCATTACAAGTATTCTGCTGGAGAATAACCATTATGAAAAAATAAGGTGCATCAGCAAAAACACTCATTCCTCCTTATTAGCATTCTTAAAACCAATGCTACTCATGATCTACAGTCAGACAACACAGCATTGAGCCCTTGTTCTGCCGGTCAAGCTGAGAGATCATTGCGAAGTAGCCATGGCTGACACCCTCCTTACTTTTATTGCATCTGCCTGTGCAAAACACTTGGACGACCTGTTATCGCCAAATAGCCTGGTCCTAAATGGGATTAATATGTTGAACAAAATAGCAACATTTCTGACTCCAAAGCTCCGTCAACTCAAGATGATAAATGACAATGAAAAACAACTTGACATGTCATGTGCTGTGTGTTCCAGCATCCAGCACACCATCCGAACGTGCTTTCAGTATCTGTGGGCGCATTCTGGAGCAGAGACGCAATGTGCTGAAGCCCACCTCGGTGAACAACATTCTTTTCCTTCATGGACATGTATAGTAACCTAAGACACCCCTGGCAAAAGCAGTTCATTTTTTTGTTATTTTATCAAAATGATAAACGTTGAAAGATCTGTGGATTGTACAGTGTTAAAGTAAGCTTATTTTGTATAGTTCTAAAGTAAATACATTTGTACCTATTTTGCTAATGTTTTGGTAACAATTCAGGCTGTGTTAGTCTAATTATATTATGTCCTAAACAAGGTCTGAGAGACAATAAAAATTGCATATTGGAAACCAATTCATTATTTTAACAAAATGATGAACATTGTGGATTACTCAGTGTTAAAGTAGGTTAATTTTTTCCTTTTAAAATTATTTTTTCAGTTTAGCAGGTATACATTTGTACCAAGAAGGCAGCATTCTATTTTGCCTATGTTTTGGTAACAGTTCAGGGTACGTGTCAGTTTAATTATATTATGTTCTAAACAAGGTCTGAGAGACAATAAAAATTGCATATTGGAAACCAATTAATTATTTTATGAAAATGATAAACATTGAAAGTTCTCTTGATTACTCAGTGTTAAAGTAAGTTTATTTTTTTAAACAAGTTTTGAGAGATGCCATTGCGATGGAATCTCTGGGATGCCAGCAGAATGGAAGCGCAATGAACTCAACTGACTGAGGTTAGAATAAGCGCAGAGCTGCGCAACAAATTTTAATATTTTCCTATATTTCTCTATTTTTGATTGTGAGATGTTTCTATTGAGACTGTTTAGATATTTTTAATTCAGGTCTGTAGCCTCATTAGAAACATTGTTGGTTGTTTATTTTTTGTGGAAGACTGGTTAGCCAAATCTACCATTATATGGAAGACATCTTTAATTTGCAGCCGGAATCGTGATCACATAATATGTATAATAAATTAATGTTTGTCCGTTAGGCAACAAATACATTTGGTAACTTGCTTAGTATTTATAAGCCAATAAATTATAGCATTTAATATGCGCCCAGAATTTTTAGTCCACCCTATATTCCACCAGCCTTGCTTGCGGGATTCAGCGGGCAGGAGCGGGACAAACCAGAACAGATGCGTGCGGGAGTGGGTGGAAATATTACACATTTCTGCAGGAGAGTGCGGGAGTGGCACAGAAACCTGCAGGAGTGTGCGGGAACGCAATGAAAAGACCTCTAGATTCAAGTTTCAACAGCACTTGGTGAACTAATATTTTATGTTACATTTGTGTGTGGACGGGTGTCCCAAACAAATAATTATGAAATGTGAAGAGAATGGCGGTGATGTCCCTGGGTCAGACAAATTAGTATTATTTTTTGCAAAAAATGGACACCATATGCTCAGGATAAATGACAAAAATGTCCATCCAGACAGTCAGAAACAGGTTTACAAATACCCCACAAATTTATTTGTCACATGCATAGTCATTCAAGTACAACACAGAGTGAAAAGTTTTCTCTGCTTTTAACAAATTCAATAAGTGAAGCAGTGGGCTGCCGCCAATGAGGCGCCCGGGGAGCAGTTGGGATTTGAACCCCAATCCTCTGATTGCAGGGCCAATGCCAAAGTAAAATAAAAAACTTTTATTAAATGGGGTTGTAGTTAATTTATTGTATTGTAGTTTATGTTAACAAGAGTAACAGCACTGTTACTTAAGCAGTTATTCTCAGTTCTCTTTTCACCCCTGTCAAATGATTAAGGCTTAGAGTAGATTTTCTCACAAATTATTCTAAAAGATTATAATTGAATGTTTACTGGAACAGTTTGTTAGAAAGAAAAATATGTTAAACAGAATAATGTGTTACAGACTAGAGTGTTTAAAGGAATAGTGTGTTAAAGGGAGTAGAGTGTTTTAGACACTCTAAAAACATTTGAAGTTCCCTCATACGCGGTGATCACAGGTAGGATGATATTGCGCTGTTTAAAGTGGCCAAAGTGTCGGATCCTGTAAGTGCCAGACTCTGCTGAGAGAGGGATGTGCCACTCCACTGTAGCATTGCTCTGCCCAGCAGATCCTTTAATCCAATGAAATCTGGATACACACAAACACACGTAATTATTCAATAATTACTCAATATCTAAAGCACAAAAAACATTCACAGGTACCCGGAGCTTATCCCAGGGTCTACAGGGTCTACTGGGTGGCCCACTGCAGGGTGCACACATACAATATTTGCTCACACAATCACACCTATGTTCAATTTACAATCCCCAATTAACCTGAAACAGAAACCAGAGATTCCGGAGAAAACCAACACCGCCATGAGGAGAACATGCAATCTCTGTACACTCAAGAATAGGTCCTGGATACATACCACCTAACCCTGGAACTGTGAGGCAATATTGCTGTGGCTCCAAAACTCTAAAAACTAAATCAAGACTCTTTTAACAGTGTGAGTAAGGAAATCAATAAAAAAAAAACACTGTGCTAGACACTAGCCCACGAGCAAATGGGTGCTTGAGTACAATCAAGTTTTTTCAGAATCGTCCTGCTGATTCCACAAGTGTTCTCTCATGTTTGGATATAGTTCAAAAAGTCCTTCTGCAAAACCAGCTATTTTGTTATATGTATAATGCTCAGAAAATCCACAGCCACTTCCAAAACACCGGGGACGTATTCTGCATGTGGCATTGTATCCAGGACATCACCAACCTAAGGATCTCTTGAGTGGCTAAAAAATATGCTTTAGTTTCAAGGCAAAGGTTTTTAAAATAGCTAATACTCATACAAAGTAGTCATTAAAAGAAATTATCAGTGTCCTTGAGGATGTACTTATGAAGCAAATGTATTAATGAACCATTACCTTGTCTCCCATGATGCATCGGTATGAACAATCTCCCATATTCTAGTGTTGTTGTGAAATTTCTCAACAGTGATGAAGGTCTTGTCTCTCTGGTATCAGAAACAGGACAAATTGGTATGCTGTACTGTACTGTATTCTGAAATACATAATGCCAAGCATTTTTGGGCAAGAACGGTTTGCTACACTCATTTGTAGTGCTCCTTGACAATGAATAACCTTGTAATATTGAGTTATTTAATGTCCGAAGAGGTGAGAAGAGGTGCTTGCTTGATGAGTGTCAGAAGAGGTGCTGGCTTGATGCCTGTTATAAGCAGAATTTTTGGCCATAAAACCAATGTTTGAGTCCTATGTTCCACCCGTTTTTTTGGAGCTATTTCTCCTGACACATGCCTTATACACCGGCAAGTTTCACTTCTATATAATTTATTGATCGGATGATCTGGGGCCAAGTATTTATTGTAAACAAATTTTTTGGTTGGTTTATATCTGTTATTTACAGTTATAGTTTACATACCCTGGGAGAATGTGTGATTTATTAACCATTTTTCAGAGAATATGAATCCTAGGTCCTATGTCACCATTTTTGTCATTAAGTTGCATTCATATATTTTAGAATTTCATTCAAACTTACCATGTCTCCAGAGTTTCTTGGGTTCCCAGCAATGAAAGTTACTGACACAACCTCTCCCTACACAAAACACACAATAGAACACAGCATAATGCCTAAAGAATTGCGAGAACAGAAAACTGCTGGCAGTTACAATAACACTTTAACAACAGCATTTTGACAAGGTATAAATAGCCAGGCATGGCAGGTAGACACGCTCAACCCTTGAATCTTCACTCCAACACCATCTTAGCTGTATTTCTAGATTCCTGAGCCTTTTGTTTGTATTCTGTGTGTGAATGAAAATGTGTGTTCCGGTGGGAATCTTCACCCTTGGTTAGAGTGTTCTCATAATACATTTTGTGGACAATCAACTCTTTCGTGTGACTCCGCGCCTGCGTTAATCCTTCACGCTACAATGATGTAGTGGTCTTGTTCTCATCCTGACAGTTGCCATCTAGCAAATCCTGCTAAAACCACATTAACATTATAATGAATGGCTTCTCATGGATTAATGCATTATTTTAGAGAAACTTTTAATTGAATCAGTGTCCATTTTATAAAACAGGTTAAAACCGATTTAACTCACCACTTTATAAACAGAATCCACATCCTGTATGACCTGTCCAAAAGTCGTATTGTCTGGCTTTCCATCCACTGGTGGATCTGACAGAAGAGAGAACAGCTTACTGAAGAAAGGAGGCTCAGGACCTTTTGGTATTTCGCTGACTTTACCCTGTCATGGAGAAATGCAGTTCTTTAAATAAAGTACACAGCGCAGAGAAATAGCCACATAAAGGACAGATTTGGTACATACTGGTAGCTACAAATTTAGATTTTTATTTGTGAGACTGATATTCTTGCCTCTGCAATGGCTGTGGCAAGGCTTCTGAAGTGTTGAATATAGGCTGACAGAGTATGAGGACCGTAGATAGTGGAGGCACCTTCATATCGCTGCACCTGTGAATGAAAAACACTTGAAGGCTAGATGCTCAGTATGTGATCACAATGCATAATAGATTTTTTTTGTTTTGTTCCCATTATTGCTAAACATTATTACATCAGAATCTCTGAAAAACTAAAGACAAAATCTTGTATACAGAATGTAAATAGAACATAAGTGGAATGTAAGTAACATTATATAATTGTGTCTTTGCAATTCAATAGTACCGTAAATTCCGGACTATAAGCTGCTACTTTTTTACCGAAATATTAACCCTGCAGCTAATAATCAGGTGTGGCTAATATATGGGTTTTTTGTATGCCGGCAAAAATATTTTGCCTCGTAACCAGATCCGGCGCCAGACCCTGCACTAATGTTTAATGTTCTGTTAGTTTAAACATGTTAGAGATCATGACAAAGATGCTTGGAGCAAGATGGCGGCGGCACTGAAGCAGCGGCTTACGGCTACACTTTTCTGGTGCTTTTTTGTGTTTTTCTCATGTCCTAGCGCACTTTAACTACCAATACAGTCGTCAGGAATTACTGGACCTGCAACATGAAACCGATGATCACAGACGAGTCATCACTCATGCAACTTCCCAACTGAGATCGCAAGACCACTCAGCGCTCTGTGGATTGTAATCAGCACCGGCAGGTGGCATAGGCGGCGTCGGGGGAGAAAACAGAAGCGGGGATGCCGCTCCGGCCTACTAGCAAGACTGAGAAAAGACCCACACAAACTTTCTTTCCCTAGTATGTTCCTCACCAATGGAAGATCTCTGATCCCCAAAATGGATGAACTGGAACTACTCATGGAGGTAAATCGCTATGTTCGAGACTGCTGCGTTTCAATAATATCCGAAACTTGGCTGAACCCACCGATTCCCGAAGCGGCCGTGCAACTAGCAAACCAAACTGTGCATCATTGGGACCAAAACAAAGACTCCGGCAAGAGCAGAGGGGGCGGTTTGTGCATATATGTTCATAACAGCTGGTGTACATATAGTTTAGTCATACACACACTGTTCACCTAACTTAGAATCAATTTCAGTTAAATGCCGTCCTTTTTCTTACTGAGAGAACTAACAGCTGTGCTAATCATGGCTGTTTACATCCCACCCAGCGCTAATGCTAGCATAGTTCTCTCTCTGTTATCAGACATCATCAACAAGCTACAGCACATTTATCCCAAAAGGGTGCACATTTTAGCTGGTGACTTTAACAAGGCAAACTTAAAGTCTGTCCTGTCTAAGTTTTATCAGCATGTTAAGTGTCCAACCAGAGGGCAAAACACATTAGATCACGTTTATACCAACATTAAACATGCATACAGAGCCACATAGCTTCCACACTTAAGCCAGTCAGACCACCTCTCTCAGCTCCTCACCCCTGCATACACGCCTCTCAAAACAAGTACTGCTCCTGTAACCTGTAAGTCCATCACCACATGGCCAGAAGACGCACTTCTTCAGCTTCAAGATTGCTCCTCTCACACAGAATGGAGCACTTTTGAACATCAGGACCTGGCAGTGCACACAGATGCTGTCCTGTCCTACATCACATTCTGTGTGGGGAATGTTACAGTGAGGAAATGCATCAGAGTGTTTCCCAACCAGAAGCCCTGGATGACAAGCCATGTCCGCAAACAGATAAAAATGTGGAACTCTGCCTTCAGGTCAGGAAACAAAGAACTGCACAGTGCTGCCAGAGCAGATCGGAAAAGGACAATTAATTAGAAAGAAATTAGAATATCACCTTCTGGACAACAACACTAGGCAGATGTGGCACGGTGTTCAGCAGATCACCAAATTCAGGGGACAGATCCACTCAG
>JBBMFX010273433.1:0-19549 GCA_037832545.1 Rhabdalestes septentrionalis | reverse complement strand
CTAGTGTAAAGGATAGCCGGCTAGAGGCGGTGTGCTGCAGATTAGTTAAAAATAAATGATGTAGCAGGTAATATAGACGTTAGAGCGTTAAAATAAGTCACTAGCAGTTATAGATAGTGTCTAAAATTTAGGAAAAATAGCAGGCTAGGAGCACGCTGGTGCAAGCTGGTGTGAAGGCAGATTGGCGTCTAGGCAGGGTGTCATGTGACTGTCAGCAGCAAATAGGAGCAAGGGGGTGAACACAGAAAATAATAACGTGTTAATATTTTTTATGCAATAAACGCCTTACGACATCTTCCCGTTCAAAGTTTTGAGGAACAAACAGGAGATCCGAGTCCCAGATCACTGCTGCGTGAGCAGCCAGAGAGCGCAGTTCAGTTGAGTGAGATTTGGCAGAAAAAAATACCAAAATGGCAAATAAATTATGTCTTGTGAATGTATTGCCGATTCTGACTCTGAAGGGGAATATTTGCTTTTTGGAAAAGACACTTGCACATCTCCTGCTTCAACTTTGGAGCGCAGCTGCGCAGCCGTGTGAGGCAAAAGTGAACACAAAGCACAAACACGTGTTTATTTCAACACTTTGCCCATCAGGAAAGTGTGTGGAAGTGGTGAACTTAGTCGTACTGTGTGTAGGAGAGCTGTTGGTCGAGCTAGAGGCAGCAGGAGAGGGGAAAATTGGGCTAGAAGTAGCCACATTAGCTTTCTTCATCCAGAACTCCAGAGGGGCGGAGTGTCAGCGCTGTGGGCGGAGTGTGTGAGAGAAAGCTGGGAGACATAGTTTATCAAACTGTTATATACTGTAACCTAATTCCTAGGTTTGGTTCAGTCACTGATAAAAATGTCATGACCACTGAGGCCTAAGTTATAGGCTTGTATTCAATAATAAAAAACTGCTTCTTGTAAGTCTGTATGTATCTGCGATTAAATGCGTTTAATTAGATTAATTAATCGCCACACCATGTAATTAATTAGATTACAAATTTTAATCGCTTGACAGCACTAGTAGAGAGTTATTATTAGCAGCTCTTATTCCAAAAATATGGAATTCTTCAGACTGCATTTATTGTCCTGCAAATCTTTATGATTTCAATGTGCTTAATTATGTCTTAGGTTCATTATGACTTTGGCCTTCGTAATATCCTCTCTGTTTTGAGAACTCTGGGAGCAGTGAAACGATCCAACCCATCTGAGTCAGAGAAGACTGTTGTCATGAGGGTGCTTCGTGACATGAACATCTCCAAATTGGTATAAATGTTTATTTTCCCATGATTTATAACAGATAAGTGACATATTACCCTGTATTGTGTGTGTTATTAACATCTCACTTCTCAGCAAGTGGTCAGCAACATTTACAACGTATTTAACATTATATCTATTACATAACTTTTTTCTATTCATTGCTAATTTGTTTTCCTCATTTAGGTGGATGAGGATGAGCCTCTGTTCATGAGTCTGATTAATGATTTGTTTCTGGGAATTAGTCTGGATAAAGCTGGTTACCCTGAGTTAGAGGCAGCTATTTGCAAACAGGCTGAGGAGGCAGGTCTCATTGCTCACCAGCCATGGGTGCTTAAATTAGTGCAGCTCTATGAGACTCAACATGTGAGACATGGTAAGTCATGACTGCTTATGTGCTATATTTGAATATACTGTTAGTAAATTGACAATATGGAGAAGTCAAAATTAAGCAACACAGGCAAAAATAAAAAGTAGTTTTTTTGTTAATCCAGCTATATACACAGTACACAATGAAATTAAACAATGTACTTCCAAGGTCAAGGTGCCACACCAGATCAAAAACATTACAACACACATAAGTGCAAACAGGACAATATACAGAGTGCAAAGGGAGCAAGCAAAAAAACACAAATGAAAAACAAAACAATAGGACAAGACAATATCCGCTACACTACAAGTTTGAATAAAGAGTCTTATAACAGATACGTATTTTAGCAACTTTAGGTGTGCAAAGTTTGCAAATATAGAGGTAGACAGCAAAAAATACTAAATAACTGTGCAGTATATAATAAATATAGGAGTATTCACAGTTGCAGTTGGGGTGAAATATGTTTCAGGCCAAATATTTCAGTATGTACATGAAGGAAGAAGTTCAGTTCTAACCCCGGAGCCTGATGGCCTGAGGGAAGGAACTGTTTCCAATTCTGGTAGTTAAGTGCCGCAGCATATTGAATCATAAACTCTACCCATACACAATGCAGGCAAGTGACATGAGTAGGGGTCAAATTCCCAGCAACCAAATTTCAAAAGGCTGTTGCTGGATTTGAAAAACCTGCCCAAGGTCAAACATATGCAAGAAACAGGCTGTGGAGGAATTTATGAAGGTTATGTCCTGCATATATAGGCAATAGTTTACAGATTTGACTGATCATAAGCTGATTACATTTTCTGCTGATATAACTGTTTCATCTCAGATCACTCTACGCCTTAATCCATGCCAAGTCTAGTCCGGCAGATTTATAGTGCACAGTACAATAGGGAAATTTCCTCTTAAACCATGATGCAACACAAAGAACCAAAGTTAAAGCAACATAAGACTCTTGCAGTGCTGACAAGACAGCACAGTACAGTGTGTGAAAAGAAGATGCAGTTGAGAAAAACAATAAATATACTAGTGTGTGTGAACACATTTTTAGGACAAAAACTGTATTCTAGTAGGAGAGACAGTAACTGTGCTTATAATTCTTTGTATGTGTAGGAGTAGCAATAAAATATTAAATGGTATTTTATAAATTAATAGAATTTACAGTGAGTTTGTTTATGAAGGAGTGTTGGTTGGGGTGTAGTTGGGGCAGCTGGTAGTCTAGTGGTTAGAGCGTTTGAATCCCAAAACCACTGGTGAGAGAGGGAGACTCTGAGGTAACCTTGAGCAATGTTCTGTCCCCACACAGCTGCCAAGGTGCTGTGTTCCTGGCTTCTGTCAGAGTCTGATGACCTAGGGGAAATACTGTTTTCCATCTTTGTAGGAAAGGGTCATATACTACAGAAACATTTATCTGATAGAAGGAGGGAAAAGAGGGTGTGAGATTAGTTGTATGTTCATCCACAATTCTGGTTACTCCATCTGTAGAACATGGTGTGGGGATGGGGAGAGAAGAGCTATCCTCAGTCTCCACAGGAAATAGGGATACTGTATGGCTTTCATGGCAAAGGAGCTGGTGGTGAGTGTATATATTTGGTTCCATGCAACATGAACACCAAGATACTTTACACTGATTTTCACTGTGGACATTGATGATCAGTGAAGAGAGGTCACGGTGTGCTCTCCTGAAATCAACAACCATTAAATTTGTTTGGTAGCATTCAAAGAGCTAGCATTGGTTTTGCAGCAGTCTAGTACACATTTTCTGTTTGCTGCTTTGTCCACTGATCTAACCCACCAGAGTCATGTACTCAGCAAACTTGATGTGATGTGGATTGAACTGTACATGGCTGCACAGCTGTGGGTCAGGGCAGAGCTCACACAGGCAAGGGTCCACTGTGTTCAGTGTGGTGGGGCTGGAGATGTTGCTCCTGATCCTGACTCACTAAGATCTCACAGTCCAAGGGTGTCCAAGATCCAGTTGCAGAGGGAGTTGTTCAGTCTCAGCAGTTTTAGTATTCCTCTCAGATGCTGAGAAATAATGGTCTTAAATGTTGAACTGAAGTCTATGAACAACATTTCCATGTCAGTGGCCTTTTGGTCTTGACTTCTTTGGCATAAGGGATGATAGTGTTGGTATTTGAAATCTGTGCTCTATGCTATTCTGTGCATCATACCATTAATATCAATCAGCCCACATTGTCATAGCCAAGTATAGTTAGTGATGGCCTAAATGCCCTAGTACATGCAGGGCATGAGAATGAATTTCAAAGCTTTATGACCCATGGTTTCTTGAGAAAAGGGTCAGGATGCAGGGTGACTCAGTGTCTGAGATATGACTACCTCCATGCCTGTTCATGTGACAGTACCCCACCATCAGAAACTTCTCCTGATGGACCTGGCTGGGAGGAGACCGGTGATGGTAGTCCTGAATCAACTATAAATCCAAAATAATCGGCCTGGACACTCAAGTATATTCCTCAGGACTGTAGCCCTCCCTGTTGACCAGATAAACAGGACCACCCTCAACAGTCCGGGTGGGGGCGATTCCTGGGGAGATATTAGTGAATAGAAGATGGGTTTAATTGGAGAAATATAGCCAAAAGCTTGAGGTCCACTAGCCCATATTCACTGTTAACTGGGATTACATTTTCTGGAGAAGAAACTGCAGGGGTCTGGACCGCTGCAGGTCCTACCCCCACATTGGAGGCATCTAGCTCTATGATGAAACATTTACTTGTATCAGGATTAAGCAGGATGGGAGCTAATATGAAGAGGAGACACAATTTATTCAAGGCTTTTTCAGCTTGAGGAGTGAATACTTTGAAATGAATCCAGGAGAGTTTTGTGAGAGCAGTAAGAGGTGCTGCAACAGAACTGAAGCACCGGTTCATCTATAAATGTTTGCAAACCCCAGGAAGTGCTGGAGCTTATGTAGTTCCAATGGCTCAAAATGATTAAGCTCAGCATGAGCCACAATGGCTCAAAATTATGAAGCTCAGCATGAGCCACAAATAACTTGTGCAGAGTCTGTTGTAGACTCACCACATCTCAGCCCAGCCTATAAATCATGGCCACCTTTTGGGTCACATTCTCACACAAGGCCAATGAATCCAGGAGAGTTTTGTGAGAGCAGTAAGAGGTGCTGCAACAGAATTGAAACCCGGTCCATCTATAAATGTTTGCAAACCCCAGGAAGTGCTGGAGCTGTTTAAGCATCTTGGCTAGGGGCCAATTATGCACTGCCTCCAGCTTCATGAGGTCCATGGCCACATCCTTAGAGGTTACCACAAAACCATGGAATGTGTTGAAGTGCTGGTTGAAAGCTCATTTCTTCAACTTACACTAGAACAACCCACACATGCTGTTAACATTCTGAAGTGGTTAGGCAGTCTATCAATATGTCATCCAGATCTATGTAGTTCCAATTGCTCAAAATGTCCTTGAGGACCATTGCTCAGGCCTAAGGGCATCACGAAGGTTTCATAAGGTCTGATTGGATTCATAAAACTGTCTTCCACCCCCTCAACCTCTCTGATGCACACTAAATTAAGCACTCTATTGGTCCAGTTTGATAAAAATTGAGGCACCAAAGAGGGCATCCAGGGCAGTATAAGTGAGTGGGAGCAGGTGCATATTCTTCACGGCTAAACGACTGAGCCCCCCTCTTTCTT
This sequence comes from Rhabdalestes septentrionalis, assembly GCA_037832545.1. Classification (NCBI taxonomy): domain Eukaryota; kingdom Metazoa; phylum Chordata; class Actinopteri; order Characiformes; family Alestidae; genus Rhabdalestes; species Rhabdalestes septentrionalis. The sequence continues at coordinate 14,272 of JBBMFX010273433.1, read as the reverse complement.
CTTCGAGAAAAAGAACCCCAGGGCTGCTGGAGAAGTGGAGGGCTGAATGGTCATGCCTGGCATGAGGTCAATGGTCAGGTCATAAGTCAGAGGAGGTGGTAATTTAATGGCCTTCTTCTTGCTGAAGTCCTTCACCAGGTAATGATATGGGACAGGAATGTACTCAAGATCCTCTGACTCCCCAGAACAAGTCCCGGCCATTGCCTTAAGAGAATGCGCCTTCCAAGTCAAACCCCATTGAAGAATTTTTTGTTGTGTCCAGAAATAGCCTGCCAACGAGAAGGGATATGGGAAGTGTGGTCCTGCCCTTCTCATCTCCCAAATAGAATGTTTATTTTTGTCAGAAACACATCACACAGTGAACCACTGATTAAGCTCAGCAGTAGCCACAAATAACTTGTGCAGAGTCTGTTGTAGACTCACCACATCTCAGCCCAGCCTATAAATCATGGCCACCTTTTGGGTCACATTCTCACACAAGGCCAATGAATCCAGGAGAGTTTTGTGAGAGCAGTAAGAGGTGCTGCAACAGAATTGAAACCCGGTCCATCTATAAATGTTTGCAAACCCCAGGAAGTGCTGGAGCTGTTTAAGCATCTTGGCTAGGGGCCAATTATGCACTGCCTCCAGCTTCATGAGGTCCATGGCCACATCCTTAGAGGTTACCACAAAACCATGGAATGTGTTGAAGTGCTGGTTGAAAGCTCATTTCTTCAACTTACACTAGAACAACCCACACATGCTGTTAACATTCTGAAGTGGTTAGGCAGTCTATCAATATGTCATCCAGATCTATGTAGTTCCAATTGCTCAAAATGTCCTTGAGGACCATTGCTCAGGCCTAAGGGCATCACGAAGGTTTCATAAGGTCTGATTGGATTCATAAAACTGTCTTCCACCCCCTCAACCTCTCTGATGCACACTAAATTAAGCACTCTATTGGTCCAGTTTGATAAAAATTGAGGCACCAAAGAGGGCATCCAGGGCAGTATAAGTGAGTGGGAGCAGGTGCATATTCTTCACGGCTAAACGACTGAGCCCCCCTCTTTCTTCTTCGAGAAAAAGAACCCCAGGGCTGCTGGAGAAGTGGAGGGCTGAATGGTCATGCCTGGCATGAGGTCAATGGTCAGGTCATAAGTCAGAGGAGGTGGTAATTTAATGGCCTTCTTCTTGCTGAAGTCCTTCACCAGGTAATGATATGGGACAGGAATGTACTCAAGATCCTCTGACTCCCCAGAACAAGTCCCGGCCATTGCCTTAAGAGAATGCGCCTTCCAAGTCAAACCCCATTGAAGAATTTTTTGTTGTGTCCAGAAATAGCCTGCCAACGAGAAGGGATATGGGAAGTGTGGTCCTGCCCTTCTCATCTCCCAAATAGAATGTTTATTTTTGTCAGAAACACATCACACAGTGAACCACTGATTAAGCTCAGCAGTAGCCACAAATAACTTGTGCAGAGTCTGTTGTAGACTCCCCACATCTCAGCCCAGCCTATAAATCATGGCCACCTTTTGGGTCACATTCTTACACAAGGCCACAAGCTCCACGGGGATTCATGGATATTGACTCAGATATTCTGTCAGGTTAAGTCAGGAATGAAAGGCAAACTGTTACACCAGTGTAGCGTGGAGCAGAAACTGAATCATGGAGTTACACTGGAGAGAAGGTAGTCCAGGAACTTTGAATTGAGAATGCATTCAATATAGGATAAAGATTCCCACCATGTTCTAACACACACACAAACAATGGTAAGTACACAGTTCTGGAGGGTCTGGCTGGATGCAAAAAAGTGTCTGGATTGTGGACCTAGTAATTAGTATTAGTAATGGGAACCTCCATGCCTTGGCTTTTATACCACGTGACAGGCTTCACTTCTGGTTCCCCTTGCATGTCACGTGCCCCATATGTGTAATAATCTTCTGGGTTATTACTGCAGTGATTTGGAATCAGTGCAACATTCAATTATTTTATGCTCATAATCAAATCGGCAAAAGGGAAGAGTCAAAGATTTAAAAGATGTAAAAGTAGTGAGGAGTGTGGTGGCCATGGTATGAACCAGAATAAGAAACATTTATTGATCCCGGAGGAAATTGCTTATGTAACGGCTGCACAGAGACAGAACAATTCAAAATATAAATCTACATAAATCCAGTAAAAACACTATAAATATAAAATAAATGATGCCATATACATAAATGCTGGTGAATCAATACTATAGATAAGTAAATTAGAGTTAACGGAATTACTTGTAAGTAAATTAGTGATGAGGAATATGTTATTGAATGTAATAGAGACAAGCAGTATATAAGTAATGTTGACATGAGCAGAGATATTTAACATAAGATATTGCCAAAAATAAAATTATTTTGCACAAAATAAGAAAAATTAACAAAATTGCACATGGTAGATTATTGCACAAAATACGAGAATGCTCATAATAATAACAAATTTAAACCCTTAAGAAATTGCACAACAAAGTAGCATCAGTTTTATTGCAAATATTTTTTTTCAGAGTGAGGAGAGTTTCATTTCTTAGGGAAAGAAGGATTTACTGTGGCATATAGCACTTATTCCTTCTCAGTTCAGCGACAACACTGTGGAGCACAACACTCTGACACTACATAGTGTTCTCTTCTCAGGCACGTTTTCCATATTCCTCATTTTGTTCCTCACACACCACTGAGCCCGCTTTAATGATTTGTGTGTTAAATCTCTAGATGTCTGCCACTTTCATGCCGCTACCCCAGCACAATGCAGCAAATGAAATGGCCAGTGGTGGAGGAAGTACTTAAGCATTGTACTTAAGTAAAAGTACTAATATCCTGCAAAACATGTACTCAAGTAAAAGTTGCTTAAGTGAAAGTGTAGAGCCATGGCATGGCCTGGGGTAAGAGACCCCCACAGCGTTTATTTTGGTGGGATTTTTTAAGATTCGCCCACTTTGTTAAACCCCTTTTGGACCTCGAGGGAGCATAGGAAATAGACGAGACTCGGACACAGATATAATCTTTCTGCACATTTATTGGAAGAATGGCTATACAGAAAAATACTGGTTTCCGAAACTTATTTGGTGCCGCTCAATAACACACGTGCACTAAATCAAAAAGAAAAAAAGACAAACCACAATTATCATCAGAACAGCAACACACAGCAATAGATGGACCACACAGTATTCAGGCTATTGAACACTACAACCCACACCGCAGAAAATAAGGGAGGAAAATGCAGTTTTCAAAGTATATGGTCAGAACCAGGGCTCTGCCATTAAATGTGCTACCATAAGGGGAAAGGGGACAAAAGGAAATGACAAAACGAACAAACAAAAAGAAATCTTAAATCCGTGGGCCTGATCGCTCTCACCGGAGGCCCACTCCACCAAAATAAACAAAACTAAACACAAAAAAACTTTCCCCAAACTGTGTGTCCCTTCGGGCAGTGTCTGTACTCCCTCAACGGATTACTCGAATCCACTCATTATTAGTCCCACTCGGCCTTGCTACTCTACCGCACTCCGTGAACCTGCCAAACACACCGCCTTTTTGGATTCTCACATGCGCCCCCAGCCTTGGTGTCTTGCCACACACATTCTCAATTCCTCCAACACTTCCCTTTTCACTGGGTTAGCGTGTGCCGTGAGCCTACAGACCCTCTGGTCTCGGCTCCTGTTCATGGCTGCACTTGCACCCCGCGGTCCTGGTTTCGCCCTCCACTGCCCAGTCTGCCTCGGCGACTCCTCGCCAGCCACAACTGGGTACCTGCAATAGGGGGAAAACACCCCACACAAACAAAAACAAACACGGAGCAGTCACTGCTCCAAGGTCCCGGCTTCATGGTGCCTGGAACCCACAAACAGCCAAGGAAGGTGACTTTAAGTCCAAAGCAGCAAATTCTCATGCTCTGCTTCTTCCCCATGTTCCTCTCTCATGTGCTTGGCAGCCATCTTTTATTTCGCCCTGGCGGGCCTCCTGACCAATCGATCGCTGCCGATGGCGAGACTTACCGATAATCCCTCAAACCTGTCCATTACGCTGCCTGAGTAAACTAGGTCCACAATAACACAACAGGTAAGTTGTGTACATTTGTCTGAATCTGAGCAGAAAGTATATCCCTATACACTTCAGAATTCATCTGGCTGCTTCTGTCTTTTGTCACATCATCAATAAACACAAGTGACCCAGTGCCATTGGAAGCCATGCATGCCCATGCCATCATGCTGCCTCCACCATGTTTTACAGAAGATGTGGTGTGCTTTGGATCATGAGCTGTTCCAATTCTTCTCCAAACTTTCCTATTCCCATCATTCTGTTACAGGTTGATCTTAGTCTCATCTGTCCAAAGAGTGCTGTCCCAGAACTGGGCTGGCTTCTTCAGGTGCTTTTTGTCAATTCTGGCCTTTCTATTTTTGAGACTGATTAATAGTTTGCACCTTGTGGTGAATACTTTGTATTTACTCTCATGAAGTCTTCTCTCTCCTGAATATGTTTTTGTAAACAGCTAAAATAACAAAAATTGTGTCACTGTCCAAATATTTTTGGGCCTAACTGTATGTGTATTGGACAGTTTGGTGTGCTTATTGTATATGCACCCTGCTATACTGAATACCCTAACTTAGAATGATGTGGATGATCATTTTGAAACCGATTACGCCACCCCGAGGTTAACCGGGAAATAAACCCAACATAGGAAAAACAGGTTCGTAGGCCAAGTAACTCAGAGACACATGCGTATGAATGTACAAAACTTTATTTTAGTTCACCATAAAAGGTTAAAACATTCAACAAATTCAAACAGGGCGCTCACAATAAATAATAAAATTTAAAAAAATTAATAAATACGGAAAATCCAGGCACCGGCTTCCAAGCGACAGGGGCAGGCAAAATTAAACACAGCCCTTAAAAGGTGCATTTCACACACACACCCAGACACACACTCACCAAATCAAACGTGAATACAAGCAGCACGGCCCCCCAAACAATATACCACCACCAAAACCCAGAGCTAGTCTCCCGGCCAGACAGTGCCTAAGATGGACAAACTCAAAGATCACGAAAAATACTATAAACAAAACCATCCAAATTAACAAAACAAAGAACCTTAAACAAAACACACAAAGTTCTTTTTACCTTGACACAAACACACAAAAAAGAAAACGCGAAGAAAAGAAAACAAAATAAAACTCTCAATATGACTACACATAGAAGCAATCATATCAAATTCAGGCTTCCCCAGAAGTTACATTCAACACTCTCCCCAATATGATCACAGATACTGTTTGCCAAAAGCCCAAATAGGCCTTCGAACAGGAGCGGGACAACTCCGCACCACTTTACACGGTCACGGGACAGCAGAAGCCATAAACAATGAAAACAAAGGAAAAAAAAACTCAAAAAGAAACAACCGATCATCAAGCACCCATAGCCCAAAGGACGAATCGTTGTGCCACGCAAGTTTTACCGCTGCTCACAGCTCAACAAAATACCATGCAAAGAATGCATTCTTAGACAAAACTCCACGGCTGATAGAGTGGACAGTCTGACTCACAGACATCAATTAGCCCTTTTGCACACTTCAGTCCATACACCCAGTAAGGCGAATCCCCAAACGTGACGCATACCAGGTAAAATGACTCCAGGTTTAAATACCATCAGGGACCGTTCTGATCTATCGTGGGTGACAATCACTTACCTATGAGCCAACCCCATCACCCACATTGCCACACAAGGAAATACAGGACTGTTGCAGGGCTGGACTGGAACAAAAAAACAAACCGGGCAATTTCAGCCTGACAGAATGCCTGGCCCAATAGACTGTCATTCCAGGGGGTGCTGATGGTAATACGCGACGGCGAGCACTGGTATAATTTGATCACGTCTCTAGTCAGAGATGACTACTGATTGTGAAACAGGCATGAAGCACCACTTCCAGCCAAGCTAGCAACAACATTAAGCTATCTTCTCTGACATAAACCAGTTTTATCCTACCACTGTGTTAAAGAAATAATGAAGCTACACTGCTGCGATTTTGATAACATACCCAAAAGCATAGCATAGCTTACCTGTTTCTTCAAATTTGAAGGTGGGTTTTTAAACGCCAACCATTCTTTGGGCATGCACTGAAAAAGCAAGGACTCATTCTTTGCTCCTTTGAACTGAGAATTTTTTTAAATACGGCCAACGATTTGTAATGGAGTATAATAAAAAGTATGTATTTTTATTTTTTCTTATGTAAAGTAGAGATATGTAAAAATGTACTTAAGTACAGTAACAAAGTACAAATACTTTGTTACATTCCATCACTGGAAATGGCACTGTCAACTACAGACTAATAGAACATCCAAAACACGGTGTTAAACATCAGAGTCTGTGGTCAAAATGTTCTTTGACCAGCCAAGTTTATTGTCCATGTGCACATGACGGTAGTTGTAATCTCCACATCCACACTTTTATGTAAAGGGCAGTGACTCAGGTCCACTACCAGTTCATTGGTCTTGTTAATGTCGAACTGCAGCTGATGCTGGTCATACCAGTCATCAAAACTGTCCACAACCATTCTATGTTCTATGCCTCATGCCTTAAACATTTGTCGATTACTGAGTCATCTCTGTAATAGCATCCCTCTGTGGATAGAAGCCCTCTGTGCTGTTCTTGATTTTGACAATGTCCTTTCAGTCAAAGGGCCCGATAATGCACACGGTGCACCGTGCTTTCGCGAGTTGCGCAACCCATCATTGCTATTTTGTGCGAGTGCATCGATCTTTTTTACGGCAGAAATTTACATTGTCAAGATAGCAAATGGCATTGCACTGTGTCAAGCGTGTCACAAAAAAAAAGGGGTGTGGCGTGGCGCATAGTGCGAATTTGCTATTTTATGAGAAGTGAAAGTCATTTCGGCAATGACCAGAAAAAAATTTGTGCATTGTTCAAAGGCTATTATATGGACGCCTGACGCTTTGGGATATGGAAGAGTTCACAATGCGCACACACGTTGCTTCTTTCATAAGCAGGAGCGAGCAGCCGCACATATAAAAAAAAACATTGTCATGTGAAGTAGAGTTTAGATTCTCTGCCCGAACCCGGCATGTTGTCCTCGGGCCGGGCCGGGTCAGGCCGTGATCAAGCAATTGATGTTTTTAATCATTACTTAATTGGTTGAGGAGCTATGCCAAATTTATAAATATATGAATATTTTAGCAAAGTAAAATTGCTGCGTGTCATGCGCAGCAGCACTCCAGCTCCTGCCACTGGCACACATTACACCGGTCCTGCTGTGCTGTACTGTGCAGAGCTTAAAGTGCAACATGGAGCTTGACGTGAAGAAGGAAATAAAAACAAGTGAATTTACAAACGGTTTCAAAGGACCAGAGTGTGCTCGGAGTGTGTGTTTAGGAACACTCCCACAGTTGAGAACATGTGTTATAACAGCCCACGTATTTAAAAAAGTGTCGGGTTTAAATCGGGCTCGGGCCGATAATTACAGTTAATGTGTCGGGCCGGACTGGGCTCGGCCACAAGGTGCACGGGCTCGGGTCGGGTCACGTCTCATTTTCTGGGCCCGATCTAAACTCTAATGTGAAGGATAACTTTATGGCGTCCTCGAAATATAAAGTTCAAATGTATATCACAAACATCACACCATGATTATTTGTAATATATATATAATGCTCACAAAACTAAGTTGACTGGAGAAATCAGTGATGATTTATAACAAGTAACTGACTGGGCTTTGGGAGGATTCCCTCCATCCCCGAAGATCACTTGCATGAGCAAATCAGTTTCTTCAATGGAGAAACTTTCCTGACGTAATTCTGCCATGATTATACACAGCATGCCATGGAATATGCACCAGGATTTAAAGGGAATGAGAGTGTGAACCCTGATTGGTTTATTGCATGCTACGCCCCAAACACACCTATGACTAATTTACTCATTTAAGACAACCCATTTGAACTATGTGCCAGGCGCGATGTTCACTTTTCCTACGGGCACTATATTGCTTTGCGTTGGCCCCGCCCCTAAAGACAACTGCGTTTCAGACTTCAGACAATGCGCGATTGATCCTGAAAATCGGGCCCAGATAGTTTCCAGCCAGGTTGGCTGGTAGATTATTTTATAATCAGCTCCATAGGTAGTTAATCCAACCCATGCTCCTTGTCCCCTAGGGGTGGAGCCAAATCCGAATACGGTATTTGGAAAGGCACAAATAGTGTGATTTTTTACGAAAAACGGTGTTCGGACAAATAGTTTTTAAAAGTTAGTACTCTGGAAACCATGACCCCCAGTAAACGCTCACATTCGGGAGCAGATACTCCGCACCCCGATCCCAGGATTGTGTTCGGGAATAGATGCTCCATTACAATTCGGGACTAAGGGGGGCATTCAAAGGCATTGCCCCCCCTAACGAGTTGGCAGCCCCCCCAACACATCACTTATATGTAGGGGTGGACTGGAATTTGTTCGTTCTCTACTGGCGAAATTGCGATATTGCAGCCTGGATAGTAGCATTTAAGTTGGAACGAAAATAAGGAGCTGTGATTAAGGAGCTAACTTCAGCCTCGTACAGCTGTCCCGAGATCAGCCAGCAAGCAGCAAACACCATAAATCCACCACCCCCCCATCCCCGGGACCATGTCCGAGAGTGTCCACCCATGGTCACTTAGATGCCCGCCCAGTTGGTCCACTCTGGCGCCAGCACTGCTCCCGAATTTGCGGGCTTAATTATACATTTTACTTGAATACAAATTTAAAAAAACAAATACGAATACTTTTCCCCTTTTAACAAATACAAATATTGTGCACACACAACTAAGGAATTGACATGATGTAACAGAACTGATAGTCAGCAATTTTTAGCAGCATATATTTTGGATGTCAAAAATCTTTGGATTTTAGATTTACAATGCATGAATAAATATGAAACAAACTTAACTCTACAACAGAGAGTTGAATGCTTGGCAGGTATGATGACTCTTGGTCCCAGTGGAACAGGGAAGACCTCGTGTATACATACTCTTTTGAAGGCGATGTCAGATTGTGGTACTCCACATAAAGAAATGAGAATGAACCCAAAGGCAATCACAGCTTCCCAGATGTTTGGCACTCTGGATGTGACCACAAATGACTGGACAGATGGAGTATTCTCTACACTATGGAGAAAAACTCTGAAAGCAAAGAAGGTAAAATCATTATTGTTGTTTTGCCAACCTATTTCTAGTTGATCACACTGATAAATGTGCATGCATAAATTATTACCACTAATAAATATCATTGTTTTTAGATCATGACTTACTTGTTTTGGAATTCAAATCTATTTACTACACTTAAATGCATCTTTTTAGGGAGAAAATATATGGATTGTTTTGGATGGTCCAGTAGATGCTGTCTGGATTGAAAATCTCAACTCAGTCTTAGATGACAACAAGACACTTACTTTGGCTAATGGAGACCGCATACCAATGGCTCCTAACTGTAAAATTGTGTTTGAGCCTCACAATATAGATAACGCATCTCCAGCCACTGTGTCACGTAATGGTATGGTCTTCATGAGCTCATCTGTACTGAACTGGAAGCCCCTCTTGCAGGCTTGGCTAAAGAAAATTCCAATGTCACAGGCAGAAGAATTACTGGTCTGTTTTAACGCTGTCTACCAGGTGAGTGTTAACAGGGATGTCTCTTAAAATGAGGGTTCAGAAAATGAAATATAAAACCTTACTGTCTAGTTGCCTGTATTTTCATCTCTGAATTAGAAACACACAAGTAAGGAATTAAAGAAATATTCCAGAATAAAAGCAGAGTTTATGACGACCCTGAAATCTACCTGGTTGTATGTTTCTTTGCATACTCTCAAGAGCTGGCACATCCACCTGTAACTGTCCCCCAAATAAAAAGAATCTCCCTGCCAAGATACTTCATTATATATTTTTCTTACTTAATAGTACAATATGTTATTTGATGTATCATTTAGTTTTGGTCTAGTTTTCTTTTTTGTGTTTTTGTCATTGACTCGTGACAATATGCTCCCATATAACTTTAATTTAATTTAATGAATTACCCTTAAAAATGTGAAAATAAACCTGTATTCATACTGTACAGTTTACAATGTATTTTGTAGTGCTAGAATTTAAAATACCAATATTATCCCTATGTAGACTCTACTGTAATTCATGCACAAGCATTTTCTTTGGTATGCACTTTTCAATTTATTTGGTATAAGCAGGGTAAATGTAGTAATGAATTCACTTCATTTACTGTAATAAAAATACACAGTTTTAAGAAGAACATAACAAAAAACACGAGAATAATTGAGACACTCTACAGCGGATATTCTGGACTGCAGCTGCAAGGGATTCATCAGCAGCACAGTAGGATAAATAACCTTCTCAGATTGGCTACTTTCAAACCTCCCATCTCTAAGCACAGCAGCATTTCACCATCCCAATAGGCACTCTTGTTTTTTTTATGAAAATGTAGCTGAATTCACTTAAATATTTATGTAAATAATTCTTCTAAATAATTTAGCACTAAAATGAATGAAAAAAACTATATCTATAAAAAGCTGTAACATTCATGCGTTATATTATGGAAAGTATGTGTTTTTGTTCATTATTCATAACAGCGGTGTTGAGTTAGGTGTTTGTGTTTTTATAATTTTATGGTGTTTATGTTTTAGTATTTAAGTCTTTTAGGGACCAAAGGTAGGTTTTGGTTCACAACCCTGTTATTCTTGTGTTTCTTCTGTCACCTTATGTTTAAAATCTGTAATATTGTGTCTGACCCTCAACTCAGTTTTGTTTTGAAAAAAGAAAAGAAAACATATTTTGCCAAGGAAGACTTCCCAAGCATCTGCATTCATTGGGGAGATATTGGGGAAATGATGGACCCACCTTCCAAATTCAAGCGTCGCAGACGGAGCATGGGGAAGCAAGGAGTTGTTAATGGGAGAACTCTCTTTGCGGAATGGTCGCTGGCTACAGCTAGGGTGGCAAGCACCTCCACCAGGGAGGAAGAAGCGGGCATTGAAGCCCACCTTGAGCACCCTGATGAAGATGCCAGACGCGGGTGCCCTTCTCATCCTCTCACTCCCATCCTGCCAAGACCTTCAACCCGTGAGGAGAAAGCAGGCATGGAAGACCACCTTGAGCGCCAGACATGGATGCTCCTTTGGTACTCCCGCTGGCTCCAAGGACCCTGGAGCAAGAAGCAGAGGAGAATGAGAGGCAGCTGGAGAGGCTCGCAGGGTTGGGTGCGGTGCTGGTTGCAGCTGTCAAGTAGCTCAGCAGCTCAGCAGCTAAGCCCTGGAGCTCAGCAGTTGAGCTCTGGAGTAGCCCAACAGCCAAGTCCAGCAGCTAAGCCCATTAGCTCAACAGCTATGTCCATTAATGCTTAGCCCAGTATCTAAGCCCACTAGAGGGGTCGTTAACCACAGAGGGGCTTTTAGAGGGGTCAGTAGCTGCAGAGGGGCCTTTAGAGGGGCCAGGAGCCACAGAGGGGCCTTTAGTAGGGCATGTAGTAGCCAGAGAGGGGCCTTCAAAGGGCCTGTAGCAGCAGCAGGGGGGCCTTTTAACCACACAAGTGAGGTCTATAACCCCACAAGGGCTTAGGGGTCTCCCCCAGAATTTTTTAGGGGGAGATAATTGGGTCCTTGAGGGCTCCAAAGGAGCTCTCCAGCATAGCTTTGGACATGGGGGCCAAGGATAATTGGGCCTTACCCAGAAGAAGGAGCTCCTGGTAGGGGATTCTACCCTCAAAGATATTGAGGCATTCCTGATAGGGGGTTTCACCAATGAGAACAGTAAGGAGCTCCACAGAGGGTGCTCCAACCTGAGGAGAGTTAAGGGTATCCTGGAGGGGTAACGATTTTCCCTCCGGCAACGATTTGCTACGTTCTAAAATCGCCGGACAGAACCTGCTGACAGAAGTGTGTGCCTGCTCCCATACTTGCTCCACTCTATGAAACCAGTTATCCACCTCTGGAGGTGGCTCAATCCACATTCAAAGGGTGTTAGACCAGCTGCGGAGTGGCGCATGGAGCTCTGGGCATACTCCGCCCAGCCAAGCTAATCTGCCCAGCCAGTAAGCCCGGAGGAACTAACTTACTTCCTGTACTGATTGTTCAGCCTGACCGTTGGACTCCCGGTGATACCCAGAGGTCAGGCTGACAGTAGGCCCCAGTTTGTTAAAGAAAGCCATCCAAACTCGGGAGACAAACTGGGGACCTCGATCAGACAGGATGTACTCTGGGATGCCATAGGGCACAACAAAGCTCAGAAGAGTGTCTTGGCTACTTCTAACATGATGGGAAGAGAACAAAAATGAAGGAACTTGACTCCCTTTGAAAAAGGGTCCACTACCACCAAAATACCCGTGTACCCTTTTGATACAGGGAGGTCGGTGACAAAGTGCACAGCTATGTGGGACCATGGCCTCTGCAGTACTGGTGGGAGCATTATTTTCCCAGCAGGACATTCACGAGGTGTTTTGGACACAGCGCATACTTTACTGCCTTTCAACATCAGCCCTTAATGTCGGCCACCAGTATTTACCCCTAAGTACTTCTATAGTATGAAGCACTCCAGGATGCCCCGTAGCAGGCAGGGTGTGAACCAATTCAATCACTTTAGGACGTAAAGCCTCAGGCACAAAAACAAACTCTCTGGCATTCAAATGTTCAATCTCTAAATCAATACCCCAACAATGGGCATATCAATTAATTTGAGGGGAACAATGCTTTCCTCTCCCACATGCTCCTTGGGCAAAGGGTATCTCTGATATAGAGCGTCAGCTTTTACATTCTTTGAACGAGGTCTGTAGGTAATTTCATAATTAACCTGCTGAAGGACAGGGATCATCGTACTTGTCTAGAACATAGATGCTTCGCCTGCCGGACATATGCTATATTGTGGTGGTCAGTGAACACCTTAAATCAAGACAACTCCAGCCAAGTGTGCCACTCCTCTAAAGCAGCTTTGATTGCCTGTGCCTGCAGTTCTCTGTTTGCAATTTCTCTCTGCGTTAGACAGCTTCCTCAAGAAGAATGCACATGGATGTAACTTAGGGGAGTAACTGTGACATCACCACTCCCAAACGCACCTCAGAGACATCCATCTCTTCAATAAAGGGCTTAGTAAGATCAGGCAGCTGCAGTACTGGTTCTGAGGTAAATAAAACTTTAAGGTGTTCAAATGGCAGCCTGGTGGCTGGAGTTACCTTTATGGTTTTGGACTTTCCTTTTAAGAGGCTATTGAGCAGAGCTGCCACAGTACTAAAGTTGTGAATGAAATGCCTGCAGAAATTCGAAACCCTAGGAACCTCTAAAAACAGGATTTTACATTGGCCTAAGAAATTCAAAACAATTGTTCAGCCTTACCTGAAATGTAATCCCTGGGATCTGGTTTGGAGCGTACAGGGTTTGTAGCATAGCCCCAAGCACCACATATTTATTCACTACTTCACGTCACAGCAGTGCCTCTCGCAATATGGCAGTGATGTTCAGACTTCCATATATTCAGACTTTCCATTCCATATATCGGACTTTCATTCCATATATTCAGATGTTTCATTCTATATATTCAGACTCCATTCCATATATTTGGACTTTCCTTCCATATATTCTCACCTCAAGGTGAAGCATCCCGGTGTGGCAGTTACTTAAAGCTATGTTTTTGTGTTAAGACAGAGATTTTATCAGGTCATGTTATGCCTTTTCTATTCAAAAGAAACTTTTGGATTTATCTCACAGTGTTACAAGGTTCGGCACGAGCCTTCCCCCGTAAACTACCTCTTGAGTCCTCGGGGAGAAAACGAAGGACAAGGGGACTGGGATCCATTTAAACATAAGACACGTTATTTTACAAAACAGAAAACAAACCTGGCACACGGGAACATACATGGCAAGGGGAGTGAGGCGATGCACAGATGGGGAGTGAAAACACAAACAGACTTTTATACAAGACTAAAGACTTCTTTGTAAAATTGATGACTACATGATTCACGATTAATTGTGATTAATGATGAATTAATCACTTTACAGCCCTTATATATTTTCCAGTCTTGTGGAGGTCCACAATTTTGTTTCTGGTGTCTTTTGACAGCTCTTTGGTCTTGCCCATGGTAGTAGTTGGTGTCTGACGGCCTGTGGGGTGGAAAGAGCTCAGACAGGTGCTACTAATTAAGATTACTGTGGAGTAGAGGTGAACTTCCTAAAGGCAGAGTAACAGGTCTTTGAGAGCCTGAATTCTTGCTGATTGCCAGGTGTTCAAATACTTATGTGCAGCAGT
>JBBMFX010272895.1:0-19559 GCA_037832545.1 Rhabdalestes septentrionalis | reverse complement strand
ACACACACACACACACACACACACACACACACACACACACACACACACACACACACACACACACACACAAACACTTACATGGTAAAACCATGGCAACCTAGAATCAGAGGAACTGTATTTTCCTGAGGGGAGCACTCCCAAATGCTGAACACACAATGAGTTCTGGGTGAGTAAGAGCCGGGGTGTGTCCTATGATGTGTGTGAGTCAGACAGAGCGTCCTTCCCATGCACACAAACACACAAACACATACACACACACACACACACACACACACACACACACACAAAGGGAAATGTAAAGTACATCTTTTGCAGGGGGTGGGGGGTTGTTGGGGGAGGAGCAACCTTTGGAAATCTTTCATAACTACTGTTTTTCGTCATATCTACAGCTGCTTCAAACAAAACACTTCCACTTTTACTGTTTAACCCTTCAAACTGCAGAATATGCTGTGTTGGCTTTGGTTATCTTAGTTCAAGATGTGTGGGGAGTAAACAGAATTTATCGGAAGTAAGTTCTCACCAGAAATGTCTTTGATGCTCAGCTGCAAATGGCTCAAACTTTCATTGAAAGAAAACTGATCTCTTAGCATGTCAGATAACAAGTTGCCATTCAAACCTACTTCAGTGTAAATTGAACACTTGTCGTACATGAACAGCACAAAACCTTTTTTTTGCATTTAAACCCAAAAGAAGCAGCGGACAGCCAGGAACCCCGCGTCGCTTGATCAAGGGTTCTTCATTGGTGTCACACAACTTTCTGAACACAAGGTCATCAATTGACATAAGCTATCAATACAGCCCCTAAAAGTTGTTGGTCCCAGTCCTAGATGTCTCATTGCATATTTCTGTTATATCGTTATTCAAGCATACCTGATACATACTTGCATGACAACATTAAGATTAGGATTTGTAACCATTGCTCCAAACTAAAAAAATACCATAAAGAATATGGCAAATCAAGCAGTTTGAATGTCTGATTACCGATGAAGTTGTAGACTAAGCCTAGCCTTGGACTAAATTGCAATGCTAATGGGGATCAACAATTAAAAATCTTAAAAATTTACTATATATAGATTTTAGAGGCATCTGAGTCTGAGAAGCCAGCCCATGGTCTTACAACTGGGTTTAAATGTTTAAGAGCCCAACTCAAGCCTTCCCCACAGAGAGTTTGCCCCCTCTTGACCTTGCAGGTCTATGGGTCCTGTCAAACAATGGCGCACAACACAATAAGCGCAAAAACCTCAGTCCAGCCTTTTCTAGTTCATGCAGTTCTGTTTTGTGTGTGGCTGCATTGCAACTAGTACGAATAAAGAACCAGTCCTTTAGAAAAACAAACTAATGACACACTATGGACCAGCTTCACATTTTCATTTGCTGTCGCATGCATATGTTTGAGCATCCCAGCTCTGCAGCAAACTATTAAACATCATGCAAATGCAAACGTTATTTTATAGTGGCTGTGGCATGTGCTGAAGTTCAGCTATGCCAGTATGTTAGCACTTAGTATCACCCCCTTTGGTAAATATCACTGCTTGCATATCGTTGCTGTTGGGCCAAAACCTTGTATGTCCAAAAAGGCTATTTTTCAGGAAACTCAAAATCCATGTGTATCCATGGAGACTGACCAATAGTATGGATTTATGGAAAAAAACAACAAAAACCAAAAGTGGAATTACGAGGTTTCCACCAGACATCAATATGCTTTTGTGGGTTCCTTCTTCCCTGCAGAACTATGTTTTGGTAGAATTTTTGTATCTGCCCCAAATGGTCTTCAATGAAGTTCAAGTCAGAGGTCTTGATTGTCAATGGTGTTCATTTCAATCTTCAGCTTCAATTTCTTGAGTAGTAGTTTGCGGTGGATTACGATGTTCGCTTTACACCATTTGTCTTGCTTTAGAAGACAAGCTTTTTTCTGCTTCAGTTTCCTGACTGACTGTGACATTTCTTTTAACAAAATTCCAAGTAAGATTTCCTTCTGTTGACTCCTCCATGGAGAGCATGCTTGGGCAGGCTTCACAGTAAAATGATGCAGAGTCACTCCCGCGTCAGCTGAACCGTCCTGTACAATTATTTTGCAGAAGGGGCTTTGCTTTGAATTTCTCAACCTAATACAAGCACATCTGTGAATCACAAGTTCAGCTGCAGCAACACAGATCAGAACTACAATTTAAAACTTACTTTTGAAAAGAAAAGCTCCCCAGCAGTCAAAGTCAATCCGCATCAGTTTCACTTCATCTCGATTTCAGTGACAACATCTGTCGATTCTTATCACTGCACGTGCATTTCTAGATCACCATTCCTCTGATCTGTCCAACCACAGATGGCTTTCCCTCCCAGACTGAGCCTCACTGCACAAGAATGAGACCCCCCTCACCACACACCGTCCAAACCCTCTTTCAGAGCACTGAACACTTCACAGATTTACATGACAAAAGTCCTGTCACCCCTCCAAATAACTCTTTGCATTACAGTGACCAACCAGGCAACTCACACAAAAAGGACTTGAAACATGACCACATCTATTCAATCAACCAGTCTTTTTTTATAAATAAAGATCAGTACCATAAATACACAGGAGTTTCTTGTCTTGGCTTCTGTTGAAAGCCAACCTGAAATCAAAATGTGCATTTTGTTGGCTCATCCCTTTAGAAGGTACTTTATTTTGCCACATGCAGAGTCATACAAGTACAACACACAGTGAAATTCCTTCTCTGCATTTAACCCTTCTGCCAATTGAAGCAGTGGCGCTCAGGGATCCCTGGTCATGTTATGTGTGATTCATGATAACAAGCCATTTACAAGACAAAATTCTTTTTTCTCCTCAATTTGTCTTCAATGGATATTTGGTTATATTTGACTGCTGTTAAAATAATTTCTCTTTTTTTGATAACATCGCCATGCACCAGCAAGTGGGGACAATTAATATTGACCAATATCTTGTTTCACTGCCCTTTATACCACCACTCTTTGACCTATCAGGGCATGGACTTCACAAGATCTCTGAAGGTGTGCTGTATTTGCTGGCACAAAGATGTTGATGGCAGATACTTTAAGCCTTGTAAGCTGTGAGGTGGGGTTTCTATGGATCAGACAAGTTTGTCTCAGCACATCCCACAGATTCGTAATTTAATTGTGATCTGGATAAATCAACCACTTGAAATAATTGTTCTTCAAACCTTTCCTGAGGATTTTTCTAGTGTGGCATAAGATGAATTAAGTTAAGATAAGAAAGAGCTTTGATCATCCCAAGGGAAATTATTTTGTCATGGACATGCTCAGTGCGACAAGATGAATAAAGATAAGACAACAGACTTCAAAATAGTAGTAATAGTCTAAATGGAATAACAAAATAACTAACGGATATAATATAATAACAGATTAGCCATTAAGAAAAGAGTTTGTACCATATACACATGATGGATGCAATAAAATGAGCAGCAGACGATGAGAGGATGAGACTAACATATATGAGAACAGAATGACATAAATGCTGAAAAAGCTCTCTTGAACAAGGAAGAGTTATACAATTGTACTGCCACAGGTAGAGAGCTCTCCTTTGGCGTTTGGCTCTACAATTAGAGATGATGAGCCTTTTGCTTTGTGTGCACCTGTAATCTATCATGGAGGCGTGTATGGGGGTGGGAGGGGTTGTCAATGATACTGAGAAGCTTTTTCAGAATTCTTCTCAAACACCTCTACCAGGTTTTCCAGTCTAGCACCCAGGACAGAACCAGCCTTCCTGATCTGCTTGTTCAGCTTTCCTGGAGTTTAAACCCATGAACCTCTCATTCCAAGTGCAATTCCCTAACCCCCAGATGTCCCAATTAGATGGTTGTGATCCTCAGGCCCCTCGCCCACACTGAATTCAAAACAGACATGATTCTGTGGTATAAATCTCTGCAAGGGTTCCGAAACTCCTTGGGAAAGAAATGTCTGTGAACATTTTGGTCCTGCATGTTAAAAGCACAAGGAAGGAAAGATATAATATGGTGAACTAAGGCGAAGTTAAAAACTCTCCTGTGGTCCGACAAATCGAAATGTGAAACTCTTTTTGGGGACGTGGCTTGCTATCACTACACAGTTCAAAAGCGTTTCTTCGTGATAGTGTGGGGTGCATTAGTGCAAATGGCATGGGTAGCTTGCACATCTGGAAAAACACTATTAAAGCAGAATGATATATACAGGTTTTGGAGCAACAAATACCATCATCTGGATGAAGAGACTGGGTACTAAACCGGCCAACCGGCTGTCAATACCTGTCACTCCTCCAATACTTTACACGGTTGCCGAATTCAGTCCCTCTTTTATTCAGAGTGAGAACTTTGACGGCCCCATTCTGAATCTCCTGAAGCTGTTTAAATCTCTTTTTAAGGAGTCCAGCTAGTAGAACCTCACGGTAAACATTCTTGATAGAAATGAAGGCATGGAGTTTTTCCAGGTCTGGTTTTGTCAGAAAGTATGTTTGACGGTGTTCTTAATTTTTAAAAATGCTGAGTTAGTAACAGCTTTAATGTGACTGCTGACACCAACATCATGAGCCCATTACTATACCAGGCAAGAGGTTTGGGCAGATGGTCAGAGGGCTGGTTCAAATAGTTCACCTGGGGAAAACACGCAAGTTTGGAATAAAGGCAACATTCTTCCAAAGTAATTGATGGCTTGTCACACACTGAGGCGCGGAACGACCACAATCAGCTCGGCATAATTTAAAACACACACGCGCCTGCGCACATAAACGCATGTTTAAATGAAGAGTGGAGCATTCTTAAAATGTTTGGAATGATTGTGTAAGTACACAAGAGTTTCTCAGCCACCTCATTCTTCTGCAAGAACAATTTTTTTATTCTCCTCGACAGTTCATTTTATAGAGACGTCTTAATGGGCCAGACTCCCTGCACAATCTGTAATCAAATACTGCTGTGCTTTTCTAGGCTTTTGTAGGTGGCAGTGTGGTGTTAGTTGGATGTTAGTTGGTTATGTGGCATATCTTATGGTTGATAATTTGTTACTTGAGGGTTACTGGGTAGTTGCTTGGGTGGGTATCTTCAGTGCTAGTGTGTTGCTGAGCAGTTCTTATTCCAAATGGTGGTTACAGTATTGGCTGTACCTCCTAGGGTGATGTTGGTTGGCTGATATGTCTTCTTGGAGATGTTTCTAGATAGTTGCTATGAAATAGTAGGGGTTTTTTTGGATAATGGTACAATTTGGCCACACAGTGTAAAATAACTGTGGTGGAATGAAAGGTTATTCTAGGGCAATGGTTCTCAACCTTTTCAACATTAAGGCCCACTGGTCAATCACAGCATGTTGCCAAGGCCCACTTGGCCACACTAGATAATCTTAAATAACCAATGGCCAGGCTCAATTTTAGAATCCCAGCCCAATCAAAAACCTCCGCGGCCCATCAGTGGTCCCTGGCCCAGCGGTTGAGAAACCTGGTTCTAGGGCATTAGTTTCAGGAGGTTGACCATTACACCACTATTTCTTAGAAAGACAAATATGCTGTAAATATTGCTTGTCAGATCAAAAAAAGAAAAAACAAGCAGACTTTTCATATATAAAACTGCAAAGTTTGGCTGATCATCGCTTTAAAGCTAGAGTTATAGTGCTGCATTTTTCACACTGAATAATGAAAAAATTTACTAATTTTTCAAGTCAACTTCACAATCAGTAATGTATATACTAGTACAGTGTATGCATAACCGTGTGGATGTAGTTGATTATTCCCCTGAAAGGCAAAACAAACGTAGGAAAAACTCTATAGATGTGTACAAAAACATTTAATTCTACCATGAGGAGTTGTAACAACCCCTAGCCACCGCACCCCCCCAAAATACAAAAAACAAACAAACAAACAAAAAAAAAACTCAGTCAGTCTGGTTCAGTATGTACACATGAATAACCAGCAACTGTAAATGGCAAAATGGCGACATAAGGTGCACAAAACCCCTCACTTAAAGAAACCTTGACTGGGCTAATTCAACATTCTGTGATGAGATGTAAACCAGCCAAAGTAAGTATCGCATAACTTTGTTTCTTTAAGCAATAAGAATCTTTGCTAAGCAACATAAATATACATAAAACTGTCTCTTTTATTAACACAATCCTGGTATTTTTAAAAGGTTTGACATGTAATGACAATGAAAGACATAGATTCACCTTGCTGGTAGATGCTGGTAGGACTATAAGGGCTAGCAGAGGGGTTTTCCTTACTTTTGGACTTGAAAACTGAAACTTGTGCAGCATGTAGAAAGTCTCTGGTTGTATATGAACACTGTCAGATATTAGTTCATTTTCAAAAAAGAAAAAAAGAAAAAGAAAAAAATTCTAAACTTAGTACTCCAGGTGTGTCACTGTTTTGACTTTTTCAGTATGGTGCCCACTGCAGAGATGACGGTGGTTTTGTTGCCGCTGGCTGTAGTGGTGACGGTGACGACCCCGGGAAGAGTAGCTGTGGTTGTGAGGAGCGCAGGCTGAGCCAAAGTTACTGGAACTGCAGAGTCCCACTTGCTCTTTCTCTTCTGAGCCTCTGCTGGGTCAACACAGGAAAAAAACCCCAAATACAATTTATGGTTAATCTGTAAACAGAAGCTGAATACTACAAGTATCCATGTATATAAAGATCTGTATTTTGCTACCATATACACCAATCAGCCACAGCACTGAAATATATCTAATATAATGTGGGCCTGCCTTGTGCTGCCAGGACAGCTCAGGCACTTCAAGGCAGAACTCTGAAGGGTTCTGTGGTATCTGGCACCAAGGTGTTAGCAGCAAATCTTTTAAATCCTGCTTGATGGGGCCTCCATGGATTGGACTAGTTTGTCCAGCTAAGATTTCATTTTTGGAGAGCGAGGATACAGATGGAATGAAGGGGTTTCCTTGGTTAGCAACAATGTTTAGGCTGAATTCATCCACATGAAAGACAGGACCTAAAATTTCCAAGCAGAACTTAGCCTAAAGCATCACACTGCCTCCACCCCAAAGTGTATAGTGGTGGCATCTCTTTCCCAAGTAAGTGATGCCTAGCTGGTTGTACACAGAATGTGAAAGACAACAGGAGGACATTAATCTAACCTCTTGTGCCTTGCGGGAGAGGAACAAGGGACAACACAGATAGTAGAGGACACCAGGCCTGGCTTATGATGATGAATATGCAGGGTAATGAGGTTAGGTGGGCCTGCCCCAGATTAGAAGCCCTCATCACCTGTATCTGAACTCAGTTGCCGATCACAGAGTTAAGTGGTCAAGCAGGACAGGCTGTGTTGTGCCTTGTCACTCTCCTTCAGGGAACAGTAGCTGTGTTCCCCTTCAGTCGATTCACTTGGTAAAACACATGGTATGGAGCAAATGCACAAACATAGTAGGCACCAAAAACCTGAAAGAGCCATGGAAGAGGCCACCACATCTAAGCCATAAAAGTGAACTTATGTATGAGGCACTTTTATGTAACACATAGCAGACAGCAGCACAAACATCTCCAGTGGGGCTACCCTTCAAAAAGGAAACCCACAACGTGATCAATCTAATAGTGAACTTGCACTAAAGATAATTCCAAACCCAGTGAACTCTGCCAACAGAGTGGGTGAGCCTCTGTTTGGAAAAATCATTGCCACAAACTGGGCATTCTCTAGTATAATATGTACAGAAGTGTGTAAATAAAAATGCAGCTAAGGATGGACTTCCTTAATGCGGTGTGAAAAACTTTGTCAATATGGAACACTAACAAATAAGAACATTTCATATGGGCACTTCATGTCAAAAGTGCTTTAGAGATGGTAACACATCAATAAATGTATAGTGTACAATGAATCGGCTTAAAATCTCATGATATTGTTATAGGGCATATCGCAGAGACCTAAGACTTTCCTCCTCCACTCTCTCCAGTCAATGGTGGTTTACCCCAAAACAATGTCAGTTTGGCAGTAAAGCCTGGAAACAATGGAAGCACTATTGTCAAGGAAGGGGAAAACCCTCAGAATTACATAATCTTCATTGCCAGGTGGGAATCTGGCCACTCCACAATCAAGTTATAGGTTAACCAGTGATTGAGGGAAGGTCAGCAGCAGGCCAGAGTCTGGTGGCTTGCTGAGAAAAACAATGGTGATTTCAATTTGCACATTTCTCTGACATTTCTTCAAAGCACATCTTGTGTTCGCCCCAGTTAAGGCCAGGTTCAGCATTAGAATAAGCTTCAACATTTGCAGTGACTTGGTGTGATCAGAAAAAAGAGGATCCTGGTGTCACAGCTGCTAGACCAGAGATATTGTTGCTCGAGGGTTGACTGAATGAGCTGGAATGCACATGCCTTAGCTTGTACCAAAGCCTTCTCAGCACGGATGATAAAAAAAGCAGAGTGAGCATGCATCATAGGAGCCCTTCTTGTAAATAGAAAATCCGCAAAAAGTGTAAACATGTTCTTTAGACACATTTGTTTTTGTTATTTTATACACAGTGGATATACTTTAAAACAGAGTATGCATAACGTTCATCTGTATGGTAGAGTATCACGTGTTGGCTACAAAAAGAACATGTACCAAAATTTCCATGTGAAATCTTTTTTTTTTTTTACCTGTTGATGTGGCAGTGGTTGTGTTGGTGGTTACAGCGGCCGAATTTGTAGCCGTGCCTTTCTTTGTTCCCGTTACAAACTCAATCTAAGACAGAACATTTATACATATATGAATCAATAGTCTGATAAAAGTTGATAATACTGTAACGTTATCAAAAGTTTGAGCAGGCTTGTTCTTTTGGTGTAGGCTAAAAGAGCAGGAACAAATACAGAGGTGTGTCAGATGGTATCACCTTGGTCCTCTCTTTTTTAGCCTTTTCCAGTTTTTCCATCTCTATTTTTGGTGCTTTGGCTGTGGACAGAAATAAAAGGTCAATTAGAATCAGAAATATGCATCATCATAAACACACATGACATCATAGTATTAATGAGTGAGCCACCTGATTCAAATCTATATAGCTTACCTAATGCTTCGTAATATGAATCCTCAGACCAGCCATGGGGGTCAAACATGTCCTACAGAAAGAAGAATTTAAAAAAATATTCAAATGACTCCCAACAGCAGTACAAAAAATATATAATACATAATATAATCAAATTACCTTGGGGTAGTTTGTTCCAAGTTCATCAATTCCACAATACTGGATGAGTTTTTCATAAATGCTAAAATCATCAAAGACACACAATCAGGTTCTATGAATATTTACACACCAAACCCTGATTTTATTTAAGGAGTGTGTGGAGTCTCACCTTGGATTGCGGAACTCTTTCTTCTTCTGTATATGGCTGTTTGTGTCAAAGTCCCCATGGAGTTTCCGCTCGTACAGTTTATAGATTTTTTCCTGATTAAGAAGCAACAAGGAAGCATTTATTACGTATTTATGCTGATCAATTCAAATTCAACTTTACTTTCTATGCTTCCTTTTTTTTTTAGGATGTAGAAATTAAGGAAGAGGAGGAGGAGTGAAAACCCCCCCAGGTCAAAAAACAGCATATTATGGTGTTTTTCACATTAAAGTCAGATTTTGAATGGGTCTTTTCACAACACTTTAAATATCAATAAATGAAACCTATATTTATCAGAGTATTTTAATACTAAGTATCTGCTGATATTGATCCAACCCGACTGAAAATTGCAAATTGTAATGAAGATAAATACACTGAAGATAAACAGGCAAGCACAGAATAGTGCTGGGGTCTTTCTGCACTCTGTGTTTGAAGGATGAGTGTTGCTGAATTGAGCCTTTGTGTGAATGCAATTCTAGACCCAGACAGTCATTTTTGACAACCAGATTCCAAAAAGTTGTTGGAATCATGCCATGGATCTCTTCCTGTCCGTTTACAGTAAGTTCTTGTGTGTTCACTTGTACTGAAATGACCAAAAAGTGATAAACGTGTGGCCTTTGTAAGGCAGCACTTTAAAAAAAATATTTAAACATGCAGTTCTTCCCAGTTAGTACATTACATGGTCAGTTAGTGTACATGGAAAAAAATGATACAGAAGAATTTGAATTAAAATCCACCTGCTCTCAAACATTTGACAGGACCTGGATGTAATTAAAGCGGGTTTATAGAAATGGTTAAAGTACCCAAAACATGTTTGATATCAGAGGAAGAACAAGGTAAAACTAATCTCCAGCAGCAGGTCGTGATCATGTTGGAGCAGATGGGAATGTGTAGCTGTAGGCGCAGGAAATTCGTCATAAATATGAATCCACCCTGTCACCCTGTAATGTGTGAACATTGTGCTGAGGCGTGAGAACCACACCCTAACACAAATACCTGCCCGGGCAACCGTGAGAGAGAGGCTATAGAGAGGATACTGAACAATTGTATGTAGTTTACATTAAAACCTATGGTTGAGACCTACACGCAGTGATTATGATTGCATGCAGCTCTTGTGCATTTGTTTATTGCAGCCTAAAATCAGTTGATTTTTTTGTCAAACAAATCTGTTATCCAGCACATAGGTGAATATTAGCCAAACAGTATGACTTCTGCTTCAACACCAAACAGTAGAGTGATAAAAACCGCAAGTTCATGGCTGCTCACAGTGAACTACTGGCCAAATCAAACATCATTATTTTAAAGAAGACAGAAAGAATGGGTTTCTGCAAAGGTGGTGTGGATAAATGACTTCTCTGGAAATGTTCAATCCATCAACTTGTGAAGGAATGAGGATTTTAAAAGCACACAGATCATAGAGTACAATAAATACAGCTGATACAATATTACACGGTTGAATACATAGAACAAGTAATTATACTCCAATCTGGTACTACATTATGGGAATTTGTCAATGGGTTAGGATATACAATGTATAAACAAAAGTATTGGGATCATTACACCAACAGTGTTCAGACGCTGATGATGGATGAGTAGGTCTGACTTGCAGTTCATCCCAAGGGGATTTTCATTGGATTTGAGGTCACAGTTCTGTGTGGCCCATTCAAATTCTTCCGCACTGAATTCAGCTTGCTTTGTTCACTGGGGAACAGTCATGCTGGAATACAACAGGACCTTCCCCAAACAGTGTAAAAGGAGGGATGGCATTGTCTAAAATATCTTATGCTGAAGCATTAATAGTAAATGGCCTAGAACAAACCTTGTAAAGCAGGGGTCCCAACCACTTTAACATATCGCAGGTTTTTGAATGATTACATTTATCTCCAAAAGAAAATGTTACCTACTGAAGATTTCACTTCGTTCATCTCTTTTATGTTGTAACAAAAGGAATAAAATACTGTAATGATGTACTTATTTGCAAAGTAAACATTTTTAATTAATTTAACACGTTTAACTAAAATAATTTAAAAATCGTCTTCATGTACTGATCGTTTTTTAATACAGTATTGTATAGCTCAGATTTTTCAACTTTTCACGGTTTTTGCATTTTCATTAACCTACCACTAATGATATAAACGACCCACATGCAATATTGTTACTTAATCAGTCATTATAAAACTACAAAAGTACTTTAAATATTGTAACACACTGTGTACATACTGATTTTCCCCACTAAAGATTATAGTATCAGCTACTGGAATTAGTACTGATATTACTAGAGAAATTGGATCTAGAAAGACACGCACCTGCAGATGGCTGGAGCAGCGACCTGGTGGTTCTGGAGGAATCCGGATCTCTTCAGGAGACATGTTCCTCACCTTCTCGGAAAACTGGGCTGAGAAAAAAAAAAAAAAGACAACAGACAATCAGTTTTTAATGAATGGAAAACAAAAAATGGAGTCTGATGGACAAGCCCACTTACATACATTTTACTACAAGTGAATTTATATGTTTGTTTTTTTTTGACAAAAACTTTTTAAAGGATTCCTACATTTCAGTATTTTAGAAGTAATCTTGAATTGTTAAAAGGTTCTGCCTGGTTTATTATTGTGCCTGTAAGGCCATACTTTAAAGGCTGGATTGCCAGCTTTGACGATTAACCAAGTAACCATATTGACCATCTTCTTTATACTGCCTGAATTACTCACTGCTAGTAGCCTAGTAGCTAAACTCCTGCCTGTGAACCCGATGACAACAAGTTGTCGGTTGAAAACCCATACTTTTTACCATTGTGTCCCTGAACAAGACATTTAACCCTCAGCTGCACCAGGGCGACTCTCCCTAATAAAACTACTGAGTAACTGCCAAATGCCCCTTTAACTTTACAAAAAATGTTCTGAGACATTTGGTGTTCATTTTCATATCATACCATGTTTTATCATCAACCAACCTTTAGCTTCCAGTAAAGCATTTTTAATTAAACTTTTAGCTGTTAGTGACTTTAAAAAACATCACTCCACACACACTTTCAGAATTCTTTGCAGGACCTCAGAGGTTTCAACTGAGCAAATTCCTCAGAAGTGGAATGTGCTCTTGTGTGTGTGTAACTCTAAACTGGCTAGCTGGAACAGGCCACTGGTAAAGTTCCTCTGACCTTTCCTCATCTCTCTCTCCCTCTCTGTTATTCTGGGCAAGTCTGAGGTAGCAACTACACACACAGGGAAGGGCTGGGTGTGGCAGCCTAGATCTGGATGTCTGCCCAGAAAGAAAAGGGGGGGGGGACCACAGACACGAACATGTGAAAATAAAGATCCTCCGGCTATAAAACCTGCCAAGGTAAAACAGCACGCTATGAGTAATCTGGGAGTAATTTGAGATGATACAGAACCAGCCGAGTTTGTTTGTACACACCAACAAAGGTGGACAAAATGCATATTATGACGCTATAATGGCCTTGTTCCAAAATTCTACTTGAGAAATGTGAAATTATCGTAAGATCACTTGTAGTCATTTTAATTCATATGTGACATAGTACAACATTCATGGGAATCACATGAAACGGAGGCATCTAGGTGCATCTTATCCAATGGTGAGAATCTAGAGTGTATTTATAATCTATACTTTAATTTACAAAACACAAAAAACATAATATAGTTGCAAGCTGCAATCTACACGTCCCAGCATGAACAAGGCCAATGAAGCCTCCTGTGGCACAAAGGCACTTAGTCACAGACACAATCTTTTTTTTTCTTTCTCTCTCTCCCCATATGTATGATATGTGTAGGGATGGTACCTTGCTCAAGGGTACCTTACTGAAGTCACTGGAAGTCCAGAGATTCGAACCCACAACCTTCTGATTCGAGGGGCAGATAACCACCTGGCCACCAGCTGCTCCAGCTGACAGCATAATAAGTCGTAATAAATTAGTTTGGGCCTTCAGTACAGACTGAAGAAACGATAGGCAGTAAGAGTTCAAAAGCCAAAATCTGTGATATATATCAGTGATATCAACTTGAATGATGTACTTAAATTAATTCTTACTGGACATTCAATCAGCATGCAGCAAATCTGTAACACTGAAATAAGTATAAAACAGTCATTTTGGAAATCTGACATGCATAACCAATATTGAGGATGAGATACAGTGTACGCAGTACATTTGAACTCTAATTTTCCCATCTTATACAGATTAAAAGATGATTGGCTGCTGAATTTGGACTTCAGTTGTGAAACTAAGGTTGAACAATTTATCTTGGCCTGAGGCTGTAGTTGTGTTAGCTACGGTTTCTCATGTTCATGTCTGCAGGTTAGCTTTTGATTGATCACATCTTGCTACTTGCATCTTGCTATTGCCATTTCCCCACTTGAACCAGCAATGTAATTTAAACCAGTAATAGTTTTCCAAGAAACAAATCCTACACCAAATCTGAATTTAGAAGCTGAGCCAAAGACACTATCTGATCTGACGAATGTTGTACTTAATATCAGTGCTTTGAATATTAATTAAGCATTACTTGTTTTAATCAATCAAATTGTCAAGAGACTAAACTGATAAATTCATTAAAAAAAGAGAGGACCTTTAAATATAAAAATACTATAACAGAAAAAGAATAAGTAACCCAGTACTGATACTTCAAAGATGGCAATCCCAGTTTGGAATGCTAACATTAAATAATATAGTACTAGTACTACTAATATTATTAAGATGCTAATTTTATTACTACCTAATGTTTTAAAAACAATGATCTTTTACCAAAGATCTTATGTTTTCTAGTATTTATCTATCCAAAACACACACAAAAAGGCTATGTTATTAAATAATAATAATTATTATAATAATAATAAAAATAAAAACCTCATTAGGTATCTCTGAGCTGGAGGTGAAAACTGGTTAATGTGACAGAATAACTCAATAAGCCAGGGACAAGAGCTGCAACATTCAAGAAATAACTGAGAAGACTTATGTATGAACAAAAAACAAAACATTTTACTGGAAAAATGCAGCAACTAGATTGAGGATAAAATAAATAACTGTACATTACAAAAAACTATATAATTAAAACCTCTTGGAGATACAATGCTTTCAGTTTTGTATGACAGTTTGAGTTCCTGCGCTACCTGCTCAGAGATGTGCACCAGTGATACTCTTAAATGTTACAGCATTGTGAATTACTGCAAAACTAAAGAACAAACAACATGCTCATTTGGATTACATTTTTATTAAAAAACTAGTGTCCTGAAATTTGACAATCAGTCTGTAGACAAGTAATATAATACTGTGTCTGTTCTGTGTGCCTGCATGAGTCAGTGAAGGAAAAAGTTAAGAGCCAAATAATAAAAAAAAAAGGAGATGTTTTTCTTCCACCAGGCCAATCAAGCGTGCTTCAGTGTCGTGCCAACACTGTTCCCACACAGGC
This sequence comes from Rhabdalestes septentrionalis, assembly GCA_037832545.1. NCBI lineage: Eukaryota > Metazoa > Chordata > Actinopteri > Characiformes > Alestidae > Rhabdalestes > Rhabdalestes septentrionalis. Next base: position 4,844 of record JBBMFX010272895.1, on the reverse strand, counting down.
GGGTATTTCCATTGGCCAGTACCAACAGCACACACATCAGGATGTTCGCAGTAGCACCAGGACAGCATCAGAACAAACACAATAAAACAGTAGGACTATTCATATGGACCACAATAGCAATTGGGTAACATCAGCACATTAAAGATACTTAGCCTTAAGTTTTTCAATCAATTATTCTAAAATCAGGCTAAACTGAAAAATAAAAATCAACAATGAATTACAAAGTAACTACATGGACACAGCAAGTTTTATTAACTGGCCTATGTAAAGCAGGTCAAATATTTGATTGGCAGAAGATGATTGGCTTTTGAATTTCGAACTGACAAGTCATTCCTTTGTCCCATAATCTGTCTCAAAGATGTCACATACCAAATTTCAGATTCTACATATGTTTAGATGCAGAGAAAAAGCTATTTAGTATTTATAGTGCTGTTTGGTGACTACCAGCAAACAATAAAGCCACAGAGAGGCTGAATGAGGGAGGTTACTATGCTGACAAGCAAATGCCTTCAAACGCCCTCAACTATTTCAAAGAAAAGTAAAAACATCCACTAATCCATGATAAAACTCTGTCAAAAGGGAGCAAGAAAAATAAATAAATAAATCAATCAATCGATCAGCCTGCTCACCCCCTATTCCCTGCTACCATACCGGTGCCTATATTCACCAATTAATTTCTACACCACCTACTCGCGTGACTTCCAAAACAAGAGCACCAACCAGCTAACTGAAAAATATTAATCAACGGTTTAAAACAAACAGAAAAGGCCAATTAAAGAATGTTAAAATATGAAAACACTGCCAATTAATTAATAATTAACCTATTACTGATACTGGAAAGATGATCATCCGTTATATATGCTAATTCTACATATTTTAGTACTACTAATATTTATACACACATTTTTAATTACTGATTGTTTTATAAACAATGTCATTATTCTAAAAATCCTATGTTTTCTGGAATTGTATTAAATGAGATCCACTTACATATAAGTAGTTTTATGTAACATATCTGTACAGCTGAAACAGTCTATTCATTCTCAAAAGGGGGGGTTTGCTACTTTATGAAAACATCAAATTCAAAATGGACTGGAAGGGACACAGTGTGTGTGTGTGTGTGTGTATATTTCTATGTATGTTACAGGAGCATGTGAATCTGGTGCTGTAACTCACTCGCTTACATTTATCAGGTTCAGGAATTCCCAAAAGAGAGGACTATGAGCACTAATGCGTTTATCAATAAGAGAGAGAACTGGCATGAACACACAACACCAGGATCAGAACAGTCATACCAAACATACACACAACAATTATTCTCACTTCAGGATCACAGACAGACAGAGACAGACAGATGACTCCACATCCCCACATATAAGTGTCTTTTCAGTGACCGCTGGCACCAGAACTCTCACGAATGCACAGATATACACAGCCACAGGGAAGAAGGATGCCCATGTCCCCCAACACCCCCTCCACCCCTTTCCCTCCTAGCAGCCCTTTTGTGTTTGAGGACAAAGCTGAGCTTTAAGGGTCTGATGTGGGTCCTCAGACTGCTGCCTGACATTTTAATCATCAGAATGTGTGTGAGTATGTGCGTGAGAGAGAGAAGGAGAGCAGAGAGAGAGACAGACAGGAGAAATAAAACGGGAGGGAGGAGACGGGGAGAAAACAATCGCCTTTTCACTGAACTTCCAACAAATATTTCCTGCAAATCACCAGTACTTCACCTTTTATGTTGTGTCTGTTTTAGTGATGTGAGTGAAGTTGGCCCCGCCACCTTCTTCAAATCAAACAAAAGTGGTGTCAAACGTTTGTGCTACACTTTAATTTGTGCCGCTATCATTTTAAAGATATTAATAAAAGATTCTAGAGGTCATCAAACCCCCACTTTAATGAAATCAAACTAAATTGGTGTCAATCAACTGTGCTTCATTTGTGCTGGTTTGTGCTGCTAAAATTGTTGTTTGTGCCACTTCTGTTTTAAAGATATTAATGAAAATGTACAGGTCAAAAGGTCAACCAGCCCCCCCACATTTCCCAAATCCAACAAAAGTGGCGTCAAACGCTCGTGCTACGTTTGTGCTGGTTTGTGCTGTTAAATTTTTCGTTTGTGCCGCTATCATTTTATCATTACATTACTCCGAATAGTGTGCCAACTTCATTCTGGAGCAGGAGTGCACTTCAGAGATTCAGCAAATCTGACACTCAAAGGCTCCGTGTAGCCTGTAGAACTGTGAATCTTATGGGGCTTTTCCACCGACTGGTAACAGCTTGGTTCAGTTCGATTCTACTCGCTTTATTTACTTCTCCATAACTAAAATCTGGTACCTGCTACCCGGTACCATTCTTGGTACCACCTTGGCCGAGGTCCCAAGCCGAGCCGATACTAAATGATGAAGTGTACATATTAGATGTTACTGATTAGTGGTTACTATTGTTATGTCAGAGTTGTTGACTGAATCCAGACAAGCCACCCGGCATTTACCTCAGAATACAACTTTCTCTGCCTCAGCAAACAGCCACAAACCAAGGATAAGGAATATAATCCCTTTGATTTAATCCATGTTATCGATTGTAATGATGCCTGTCTGTAATGATGTTAATTACTTCAAATTAGCTCGCTCCCCTCATGCTGCCTTCTGTCAATTATTTTATTAGTTTCAAACTGATAGTTTGTATTTTGTTACCAGCAGTGTTGGGCAAGTACCTTTAAAAAAGTAATTAGTTATAGTTACTAGTTACTTCTCACAAATAGTAACTGCATTAGTAACTGAGTTACATCACTTTAAAAGTAACTAATTACCAGGCAAATTAATTACTTTTGCGTTACTTAAAAACTAAATCAAATTTCATATTAAATAAATATAAAACATTGTACACTAATCACCGACGCAGAGAGACGCTTTTCTCCTGGGCGTAAGTTGCGCGTCACATAAACATTTTGGCCTTTAACCTCAGCGACGGAAAAGTAGCGCTTAAACTTCCCAAAAGCTGCCTTTGAACTTGGACTTGCCATCGTTGTGACTCCTGGACAGTGGCGGGTCTAGACTAAAATGACCAGGGGGGGTACATATGCGAACATAGTGGGGGGTTACGTGCATGTGTCAGCGCGTCAGTTTCTTTCTTCGAGCCAGTGCATGTCGAGATTATAAAATTATATTTAAGTATTTGGCTTTTCAGCGCGGGGGCCATAAGGGAGCCTGGTCCCGGTGTAGAACCGCCTACTCTGCCTGATTGGCAAATCGTGGAAATGTACAAAATCTAAGCCAATCATCGCATTCTCAGTCACACCACGAGTACAGACACACCAATCATCATCCATCACTGGTTATGTGTCCCGCCCCGGCCGCGAACACAGACACACACAGACAGAGACACAGACAGAGACACAGACAGACAGACAGACAGACAGACAGACAGACAGACAGACAGACAGACAGACAGACAGACAGACAGACTTACTGTGATGATGTCTAGAATGCTGAGAAGGCTGTGAACACTGTCTCCTGGAAGGACATCCTTCACAACAGCATCTGTGCCATCCTGAGAGGGCACACACACATAAGCATGAATTTTGTTACTTTTGGGAGTTTAAATGCTTGTGCTAATGTTTTTCATTCTCAATGCATTAATGTCCAATTCCACTAACATGGTAGACCCCCCACCAATTATGGAGGAGTGAAGGCTAACACGCACTCCCTCTGAAACCTTTGAGTTGCCACCACACCTTTATGAAACATCACAAAAAAATCACCATTGGACAACTCAACACAACTGAAGGAGAACACAAAGTGCCAATTCTGTACACAGATATCTGCACCAGCTAGCACTACACTTGAGGGGAACAAGGAAGGTTAACTGTGGCCTTTTGGACTCCCTGTTACAGATGGTGGTCAAATAGTCAATAGACTGAAGAAGCCATGGACCAATGCAAACAGAAGCCCACTCAAGAATATTTTTTTTGCATGCTCATACATGGGCTTTATTGTGGCCTACAAGCAGGCTTATGCACAAACCAAAAGATAAAATCAAATTTCAGTATCATAGTATGCCTATGTTCATAGAAATAAATGAAGTGCTCCCTGCTATTTATCCTCACATTTTCATGAATGCACAGTTCCAGTCTTCCGTCCTGGACCACATAAATGCTGTCATCATCATCTCCAGGCCTAAACAGCCCCTCGCCTTCCTGAAGCTCAATGAACACCATGTGACGACAAAGCTCCAAGAACAGTGGCTTCTCAAAATGACCCAGGACCCTAACACAGATAACATTTTACAGTTACAAGTTTTTCTCAATAACTTTAAACTATAAGTGTTCTGGTATTTTCCTCCTTACATGCTGCACACATACATTCAAAATGTTATTGTTATTTTCCATGAAAATGTTCTAACTACTAACCTTACATTCTTAAGCATGTAAAGCACTTCAGAGGGTAAATTTGAGTTCTGCACATCAAACTCAGTGAGATCTGCCTCCAGAAGGGAAGGTGGGGGCTCTTTGGGCTGTAGAGTCGGAGGTTCCTTCTTTATCCGCAAAATCCTGCAGACCGCCAGTGTAGCTTAGACACACACCTTTTCAAGGATTTCAGGTGTGAAGACACATCATTTAAAAACAAGTTCATTTGTGTAAGATTTTGTCTTTTAATAAGGGATGAGTAAGAGGTGAACAAAATAAGCATAAAGCTATGAACCCTACAACAAAATTATTAGAAGTATAATGTTTGAACTTCGGTGGCGCAGGGGTTAGCGCTGTTGCCTCACAGAAAGAAGGTCCTGGGTTTGACTCCCGGGTCGGGCGCAGGGTCTTTCTGTGTGGAGTTGGCATGTTCTGCCCATGA
>JBBMFX010272253.1:0-19571 GCA_037832545.1 Rhabdalestes septentrionalis | reverse complement strand
TGGTATAGATGATTTTTATAGCACTGTTATATGGTGTTTTTGAAATCACATGTGCAATAACAATCATATCTACACTAAACTAAATACACTCTTTTAAAATGGATAGGTGGGCTGTTTCAATAAGCACCTCTAGCAAAGGGTTTAGGAGGATTCCCTCCATCCCCGAAGATCAATTGTTCCTGTGTCTTCACCTCGTTATACACAGCACGCCATTGAAAATGCGGCGGGTATTTAAAGGGAGTGAGAGTGTGAACTCTGATTGGTTTATTGCATGCTACACCCAAAAAAACCCATGACTAATTTAGTCATTTAAGACAACCCATTTGAACTATGCGCCAGGTGCGACATTCACTTTTACAACTGGCATTATAATGCTTTGAGCTGGCCCCTCCCCCAAAGACAACTGCGCTTCAGACTTCAGACAATGAGCGACTGACCATGAAAATCGGCCCCAATGACTGTTAAAAACAGGCAAATCTCTGAATCTCAAGTTTGAAACTCTGAAAATCAAATTTTCTTGAAGATGTAGTGACAAATGCAGTGGGGAAAATCAAAACTATAGCCTGCAAATTCCAAGACCCTTGTAATGGCAGTTCTCTGTTGAATCACACACCAAAGTGCAAAGTCCTTTTAAGATCTCTTTTATTAGTAGTAAATTAGTAATAAGACAATAAATAAAAGTAGTGAATAAAAGGTTAATAAAAGGTGGCTCTCTCTTCTCTCTTCCCTGCCTAATCCAAGTTCTGCGCCTTATTTATCAGTAAAGTCGCTGGGGCGCCTTCCCTCCCTCAGGCTGTAAATTGGTCACTTCTTTAGATCTATTCCCTTGCTGCTTGCCATCAGTTCCCACATACCAGAAGAAGTTCCTCTAAAGGAGGACAGCTGACATACAGAAAAGGTTACACATACAGGACTTGGGTCAAGAGTACAATTAGAGCCATATGTGAGTTTACCACATTTAACATAAGTTCAATAGAAGTTCAAATATTAGTTCATAATGCATGTCAGTTTAAATACACCCTAATGCTGGCAATGAAAGCACAGGAAACTATCATAACTGTTTGGGTCCCTAAAAGGTGCTCTTCTTGATTTTTGAGTGATTGGCTTGTTTTTTATCGTCCTGTGGATTAACTTAACAACAAATATCAGCAATAACACTTTGGTGTGCCTCAACATTAACAATATGCTTGTTTACATGATGAAGATTTACCACTTTGTGGTGAAGCGCCACTAAAGGCATGGACCATTGGTAAATAAGACAAAGATGTCATTGCAGTTCATCGCAATTGCATGGCAGTTTCAGTAATTTACATACCAATTTGGATGGATTTTTGTCCACTTTCAGTAAAGCTTGTCCAGCCTTTAGCAATGTATTTATAGACAAAGCACAGACTGGATCATGCTTTTTAAACCAGCACAGTTTCACCCTAACTATCATATCAGGGATCCTTTATTTAGCACTGTGGGAGGCTTTTTCTATTTCTGCATGAATGTGTCTGTTATGTGATTGATAGCTTGGCTCTCATGTTCTCCTCAGGATGTTTATGTTTAGTGTATACTGGGAAAGCCCTTATGATTTGGATCAGTGGATAAACGGGATCAGAGGTGAACAAGGGCTATTACACAGAATCAAAGTCCTTTATGACTAATGTTGGAATGCAGTAATGGAACTAAACATCCATAAGCACTCTTGATAGCAGATGTTGCTATGCATTCTCTTGCATTGTCACTCAGAACAGTGGCTCTCTACAGTCGACCAACTGCAGAGTAATGTTTGGCACAAGTTTCGATTTTGATAAATGCATTATAGATTATATAGTGTTTGCTTTATGCAAAATGATCATACATAATGGTCAGTGGCGTAACAACATAGTCATGGGCCCAGGTGCGAAAATTCAATCCGGGCCCTTATTCTGTTTCAGATTTATCCAGAGGATGTTTTAGCTCTGATACATGCAATACACATGAAGGGTGACTACAATCCTCTCTGCACAGAACCAGAAGCACAGAGGTAGTTTATATTGATTGCAAAAAAAAACGAAACAGCCCGAGATTTCGCATCTTGTGGGTTCACGGCAGCTGCGCGTTTCCCCTCCACTCAGCTCCCTTTTAAGTGGAGCTTTCTGCAAACAGCTGCACTTTTTTATTTGATGGTTGGATTTTTAATGCTGAGGCGCGTCTGGGGTAGTGACGGGCCCCGAGAGATCATGGGCCCTTGTGCGACTGCACCTGCTGAACCTGCTATAGTTACGCCACTGATTATGGTTGCCTACTGGAAATATAAGACCATGGACTGCAGTCTGTAATTCATGCAAATGAATTAAATGAATGCATTTCCATGCAAAACAACCCCCATACATTTTTTATGTCTCCTAGCATGTTCATTTGACTCATTCGACTGGTGGGTAACCCTAGCGTAAATTTATATTTTTCTAAACATTTGTTCATAAACGCTACCAGAAGCTCATACTTGCGTCACAGTTATATTTATTTTTATTTGTATTGTTTATGCCTTAAGCCTTTTCACGCAAGATACAGTAAGTTACAATGAACTGGGTTAAAAGCATTACACACAGAAATGAACTTTCATTATATTTTTTATTATAAACCAAATGAAAACATAATCCGTGCTTTTCATTTACTTCCCATTGCAACTGTACATTACTGTTCGCATTGTATTGATTTTGTAGTGCTTATTGCACAGGATGTTTTATACCACAAGGCACTGACAGTTAAAAGTTCAAACTTAGAAAAAAACAAACAAAGGGACATTTTGATTATTAGTGTTGTTGAATATGTTACATTTGCTCCATGTTTTGATATGTACATCTGCTTTAGACCGTGTGGATAGTGTGCACTAGAGGGGCACTGAGTTTGGAGATTGGAACACGTCTCTTTTTCCATAGGTGCTGGAGCCCACGTTAGTTGGGGCGTAGAGGGTGCCGATGGTGTTACTGGAGCGGACAAGGAAGTCTGCCAGTCTCTGAGTCACACATGTGGCCGTGTTGCACCTCCTCTTCTCTATATGGTGATGGCTGGTGGAAAACAGAGTGAACAAATAAGTATTTCTTTAAAAAATGGCCTGTAAGAAGACCTGTGTGACTGTGTTAAGCTGTAACAGGTCTATTTACATTTGTTCAGTTATCACTATATAAGTTATTCTCTGAATTTTGTTAATTCAGATAATGATGAAATAAAAAGTTACACAAATATTTTGTTCGTTGAAAATGTTAAATATCCACCTGATTACAACAAAAATCAACTCAGCAGTATCTTGACAACTTTGAGGTGAGCAGCCAGCTTTAGCATGTAGTGCCAGTACCTGCTGAGCGCTCTGAGCCCTCTCTGGGGTCGCGACCCTATGGATACAAGGAAAGGGTTGGATGACAAATCTGGGAGCATCCAGTCTTCAGCCCCATCCATCGATTCAGTGGAGGAGATGGAGTACCTGCAGGAAATCAAGGGTCACAAGCTCAGAGAACATCACTCGGACCACTTTAGGACAATAGCACTCCACCCAAACACATAGAGAGGCCCTGCCTTACAAGTGCACTCTCTGATCATATCAATACAAGCATTGGTGTGATAAGTTCATCAAACCTAACTAGTTTTTATGTTCTGGCTGTCAACTCCTCACTAGTGTACACACTGTGATGAGGTGAATTTACTTGTGTGACACCTGTTCATCATTTCTAAGCGAAAAACAAAAAAAACGAAAATATTTGTGTGTTCTGTTAAATTGATTCTGGCTCATATTCACTTCTCAGCTCAACAGAAGGGATGAAGTACCTGCAGGCAATCAGGGGCTATGAGCTCAGAGCATCACTCAAACACTTTAGGATAATAGCTCTCATCCCAAATGCATGCACACACACACACACACACACACACACACACACACAGCTCCACCTGGAGAGTTCCTCAGGGTCATGTCATTTGGTGATTCTCTCCTCAGCACTAATGTGTGGCAGATTGGGATCTGTTACATGATGAAGGGGGATCATTTTTGAGAATGAAAGCATTTAATCTGCTCTCATCTTCATGAGGCAAATTGTGGGATCTTGCGTAAGATAATTCTGACACTCAGGGAGAATTGACCTACTCATGTCCACATTGTTGGCATCAACTGTTGCAAAATTGAACAAGCTTTCCTCATCTGGCCACACAAGACTTTAGCTCAGGACTGGAGGCATTGACAAATCTTATGATACAAAAAAATGATATCACAAAAATTCTACCCCCAGTCTAATCTCTGTTTAATTTATTAAGTAAAATATTGTTTGAAATTAAAAAGCAAAAACAGATCAAGCTGTTTGGGGTTAAAAAAACCAAAAAAACAAAACAGCATAGCTCATTTGAAAAGATCTTTATTTCATGTAAACCCAAATGTTTTTTTAGAATTTTATTTGGTTGGAGGGGTTGAGGGTTGCTTCTAGATTAGCCCGGTGGTAAATTTGTCTTTGTGGTTTCCAAATGATAGTTTGAATCACACACAATATTAGAACACCTTATTAGCTTAGCATTAAAATTCCCTCCAGATTACCTAACAATTTTAAACAAAAGATGCCACAGTTTCTTATTTTGACCAGCGTTCTGGCTCAACAAGAGAGTTCTGGCTCAACTGTGGCTTTGAAATAATACATCTGTGGGCTGAGCACAAATCAGTTATTAATGTTTAGTGAGGTCTGTGCCTCAGAAATTCCTCCCACAGATGTGACTGGACAGAGGTCTGGCTCATAAGAATTGTGTTGATTCTGACCTGTTGTTGGGTGCCATGGTCACACATTGCAGCAGAGCGAGGAGCAGCAGGAGCAGGACAGGCACTTTCAGATGATACATGTCAGCACAGATCTACAGAATACGGACATCAGGCCAAAATGGATAAGAAAGAAATAGCAATTTTAATGAAGTCAGGTAAGTGAAGATATACGGCACATGATTTATTTTGCATTACAATAAAGAAATGCAAAAACTAGGCTGAAGTATCTGCCCTGAAATAAAAAAATATGTATTAATGCTATAATTTCAGTATGAATAAATCTTCTTTTATAACAGTGACAGTCAGCCATACTGGTGATTTACTTTTGCTTCAAACTCAATCTGCTCGATTTACACTCTGCCTTAAGAGATATCCTTGGTTAGCTTAATGAGGGGTGTTAGATCAGAGTTCCAGGAAGAAGTGTGGAGACCACTACATGAGACCCTTCTGCCTCTTTGTGTTAGCTTATAGAAAAATGATGATGAGTTATTTTTTTAAATACAGGAAACTGATATCCACAACCTCATTTATTATTGTCTATAAAATTACATATAAAACTATAAAATGTTTTACACTATATACTATATACAAGTGTAGATGAAAAATAAATGCTTTATAAATTGCTACAGTTTTTTCCCCAATATGATGTCTAATTCCAGATTAGACCCCAATCGGATCATTTAACAAATAATAAAATCAATTGACCATACTTTGAGAACCTATTGAATTGGATTATTTATGAGCACTATTACAAACAAATTACAAGCGACAGAAACTGTCCAAATTAATTCAAATTTTATGGAATGAATGCATTGATTTATGTGATCCACATGTGTACGTTATTTTCACATAAATAAAAATATACCACAATCAATCATACATTGAAACAAGTGTTGTAAAAAATGAATCAAGCCAGTTTTCTTTCAAAATAAAGAGACTGGCAGTGCAACACAATATGTTCCAGAACAAAAGATGAAACTCACTCACCTGCAGTAGTTTTGTCCAGTGGCGAGCAGCTGCAGGGGGTACTGGTGTGGTCCTTGTTTTTTCTCTCACACAAATAGATGCCAGCCACCCTGTTATAGGCTCCTCTCTCAACCACTTATGACATCACTGCCATCCAAATATAGCCCTCAATTTTCATCTGAGCGGTGGGCTGGGGAGGTGGGGTCTGCTTGAAGGATCCATATTCACGGCACTGGTCAAAAGTGCCACACATGCTCGTCATCGTCTTCGTCATTATCGACGGCATCCGCAAGAGTGGTCCATTCACAACTGGCGTAAAGCCTGGGAAAACGTACTTCTTTCTTTCTAACTTCTTTCAAGTTTTTCATTAACCCCCTAAACTTCATTCCTCACTGTCATAACATTTTAATAATTCTCATAGCAATTACTGAATGTGTCAAAGAAGTTATTAAATCACTGCATATGACTGGACATATTAATACAAGGCATATGGTTTTATTTAATTAATTGATCTCTGCTACAATGTATTGTGTCCCATTAAAATATTAGTCTAGACTAAATAATTTAAGTGTAAACTGAGGCAAACTTTCATAAGCCAAATAGAACAACATATTAAGTGTGAGGGTTTTGTGACATCACTAAAACCCACTAAATCCATTCCTCATACAGCTGCCTGGCTTTGTTTCACAGTAATTATGACTGAATGCCTAAATGATTCAAAATATACTCCAAATATTTTGTGCATATTATTGAATTGGAAATCTTATAATTAACTGGATCACAAGACAACAGCTTGGGAGATAGCATTCTGTTTGTGAAGTTCAGACGTATCTGGACATATTTCGACTGATCGTGTGAGCCTTTCTATCTGCTTTGCTTCTTTGTTTGTGATATATTTTGGAACCTTGCAGAACAATGCACAGATCTACACACTCTACATATTGCTTGCGGTGCACTTTGTGAAGCAGGATGACTCAGAGTTTAGCAGAACTTTGAGCTGGACTGAATCAATGAATGTAAAATAAAAAAAGGAATGAAAATAAAAATGTATGTTTTTTATATTTATGAATAATGCGCACTTTAGTACCAACTAAATATATAATTTTAGAAGCAGAAGGTCTGTCATGTAATGTCATGGTTAAGGTAGGTGGGCACTAAGAGCCACTCATTTCTTTTTTTCTGTTTTGTTTTGTTGGTGAACGTTATCGTGAATTGGTGAGGAGTTTTCTTGTTTATTAGTCACAGCCTGGGTGTGTTATGCTGAGTGTTTGTGTTTGTTTATTGGTTTGTGGTGATTCACTTGAGGTGGAGCTTAGTGTGGGACCACTGACATACTATGAGGGTTTGTATCTCTCCTTATTCCTTTTGGTTAGAGTTTAGTTTTCTGGCCCTCATGCCTGTCTGTTTTGTTATAAATAAAAACACATTTGACAATGGAAATCTGCCTACCCTCATTTGAGAGTAAGAGGAGAATTGTAATGTACTCTACCGGTCAAACGTTCTGGAACAATGTTTCAAGCTTATTGTATTGACATTCAAACAGGTCAAGTCCAATTAAAAGAACTGTGAGAGGTTAAAAATTGTAAGGTTACCCAGAAATGGGAAAGCGCCATGCAGGACACTCTGGTATGTGTGGAGTTGGTCAGGTTCAACTTACAGCAAGATAGTGACCCAAAACATAAGTCCAAGCTATGCCAGAACAGGATGATAAGCTGGAAAACATGGAGTGGCCAGAAGTCTCCAGATTTAAACCCCATCTAGCTGGATGAACTGGACAGAAGAGTTAAAGCAAATCTACCTGTAAGTGCCGCACACCTATGTGAACTTCTGCAACATTGAGATATTGAACCACTTGAAAAACAGAAAAATTGGGGTGTTCTAAAACTTTTGATTGGCAGTGTACTTTTAAGTGCTTTTGAATAAAAGTAGGTTTACATATTTTTAAGTAGATTAAATTATGTCATTTATGAACGTACTGCTAAGTGTGTACATATCCTTTATAGAGAACATTTAATGCAGTTTTAAACAAAAAATGTATACGTTAATGCTAAACCTACAAAACAAATACACATTTTAAACTTTCATTTAAAATATGACCCAGCTAATTGGCCCACCCATTTGCTGAGTCTTCCCTAGTCCCCATCTTCCCTAACAGTAAAGCTAGCTACATTAAATTTGGCTCACAGCTTCAGCACAGAACTCAACAAGGAAATAACAGACTCTAATTTTGTCTTTGCTGAATGTCTTGTGTACAAGGAATCTTTTGAAATAATACATTTCACAGAACCAACTATATGCACTTAAACCAACTTTATTTATTTCCCCTTTTATGAATTGCCTGTGGGAGATGCTGCTCTCTAAAATCACTGAGTAGCAGTTACAGCTGGAGCAGGTAAATACAGATGATTATAAAGTATGGCAATTTCCATGATTCTAACTTTATTTTTTACTTTTCTCAGCCAAGAATGTTTTGAGTGTAGTTATCAACTGTATCTTTGCTGCCATCTGGAGGTTTCTCATATTTAATCATAGACATTTGCCACTAAAGTAACATCAGATCATATGGGTATAGGAAAGGATAATAATGAGTAACGTACAGTTTACATTTTGTTAAAACAAACAAATTCTTACTCACTGTCAAAAACCCATATAGTCCTTTAATATTGATCCTAAGATTTAGAATAATTTCTAAGCTAGAGAAGAGATTTAATGGAAAATCTTGACATACCTGTATGTCCAATTATTGTATTTTGCAATGCAGAAAATGAAAATTCATATGGACCATACTTCTAAACTAGACACGAATAAATAAAGTTCAGACTGTGTAATTCCCTGCCCTTATACCTGATTAGAACTTCTTAGGACACATTTTGTGGACAAATAAACATTTCTTTAGTATTCTAGGAATAGTTTAATTTATTAGTTAAATACTGGTACATTTCTAACAATTCTATTCAATCCACACTTCAAACACTATAAATATGGAAATCAGCTCCAATAACAGTATGTTTTAAATTTGTCAAGTTTATGATAACCATGAAATCATGGTAAGACCTCCTGTTCAGCATACAGTAATTTAGTTTTTTCCATTTGTGTTGAAATGATAAGGAGTGTCGTTACTGCCGGGACTGCTTTGTGAATGAGGAACAATTCAGAGTAGCCAGTCAGTAAAGAGGTCAATTACATGGTCTCAGTTCTAAATTAGCTCAATTAAAAGATAAGGAGAAGATGTAAAATGGTGAGGAAACTGTTTTAGGTGCATAACACTATAGGACAAGCAGAATATGTTAAATTTTACTTTTATGCTTTGCTTTCTACAAATTCTATTCATTTATGACATTTGTTTTGTTTTAAAGAGCAAAAGTAGTGTGGCTATTTTTTCTCTTTACTGTCCTGTCCCTTTAAGACTGATAAATCTATATAAACGTGACTCTGCAGCACAGTTTTCAGATGTGGACTGCATGGACTGGGAAATGAATGAATGCTTTTGGCATTTTAACAGTGTTTAAATTGTTTACATGCTAAAATTCCTTTATTGCAAAAACAATAAAAAAATGAATCCCTTTAAAGCTCAGTGTGGCCTCACCCATCCCACTAACTGTTTCTGAGGCCTCAGACCATCCTGCTGCTCAGAGTCCTCTTTCAGCAGGGCTTCATCAGCACCCCCTGCAGCCTTCTGGAGCTCCAAGTCTGTAATGGCCTGCTTCTCCTTCTGCACCTTCTTCTTGATCTGGACGAGAGTAATCCAGAACACCACATAGCCACACAACCGCAGACCACTGGTCAGGCCCAGGAACAGAAACCTGTGCAAGGGGAACAGAGTTGAGTATGACAAAGCCAAGTAAAATGAGGCAGATGGTGGCCTGGGCCTGGTGGTTGGGGAGCTGCCCTTGTGACCCGGAGATTGTGCGTTTGAATCCCAGGACTGCAAGTGGCACCATTGGGCTCACATGTGTTCACGTGTGAAAAAAACTTTCACAATAGCCCATATATTGTCTCACAATTAGTAAGGCTCCTTGTGCAATATCATTTGTCATATTTGTTTGGACCCCTTCTCAACCCAGCAATGGTACTGACATGGTAGTGTATATAAAGCTTGTATGGCTGAATCAGGCATAGCTGTGAATAAGGTCTTCAATAATAATACTAATACTAATACTAATACTACTACTAGTACTACTACTACTACTACTACTACTACTACTACTACTACTACTACTACTACTACTACTACTACTACTAATAATAATAATAATAATAATATTAATAATAATAATAACAACAACAACGGCCTGGTCTTCACCTGAAAGTCTTTATGTTGTACATCCTACATGCCCCTCGGCCCCCACACTTTCTGCTCCCCCACTTCAGACAGGTGGAATCAATCAGAGCCCCAAAGTAGATGGGTGCTGGAATACCTCCTATGTTGAGACAAAACTATAAGCATGCAATGCACAACAAACTAGCACACTGTAGAATGAATGAAGGTTTTTTACCCAGCACTCGGAGAACCAGCAGGAGCATCCCTGCAGACAGAGACTTCAGCTCAGGCTCCACAGTCCTACAGGGGGATTAAGGACAAGAGAAGGTCAGAATAATAGACAAAAGAGATTTACTAAACTCAGAATAAGAACTTTGCTAAAAGTCTGTAAAATGTCTGTGGTTTCATACACCAAAAACAGTCATAATTTATTTGCACATGACAATTTGCCGCTAATTGGGTAGTCTGTTTTATTAATGTGCCTGTGGTACCTGTTTGGATCGGGCCCAAAAAATGAGACCCGACCCGACACAAGCCCATGCACCTTGTGCCCGAGCCCAGCCCGGCCCGACACATTAACTGCAAGCCCGATTTAAACCCGACATTTTTTAAAAATACGTGTGATGATGAAAAAAATCAAATGCTTGATCACGGCCCGACCCGGCCGACCCGAGGACAGCGGCTGGAAATATCGGCCCGACCTGCGGGCCGGGCCGGGCTCGGGCCGTGTCGGGTTTGGGCAGAGAATCTAAACTCTAATTTGCCCTATATTATACTATTGTATGATAACAGTATGATTTATTGCTGAAAGATAACAGCATGAGTATCGTTTGAGTAGTCATTGCATGAGAAAAGTATGAGTTACTGTTGTTTGATAACAGTTTGAGTAGATGTTGCATAAAAATAATGTGTAGCCATTATGTGATAATAGTGCATGATAATCATATGAGTAACTCTTTTATGATCATAGAATGAGTTGCTGTTTTATGATTATAATATCCGTGGCCAATGCATGAGAATAATATGAATATCTGTCGTATGATAATATTATGAGTCGCCATTGAATGATGGATAGAATGAAAAGTTTTTTTATGATAATATTATAAGTGGCTATTTTATGATAATAGTGTACACTATATTTTAAGGTCACTGCATGATAGAGACTGATGATTGGTACCTCAGACAGATGAGAAAGAGTGGTACACCACCCAGGCAGAAGATAAAGAAGCTGAGAGACTGCAGCCCCAAGTAGATGTACAACATTTTAGAGCAGCTGCCCTCTCTGGGACACTGTCCCAGCACTGCCGAGGAGTTTAGCTTACTTACACCCCAATTCTCCACACATTTGCAATCACTGAAGGTCTAGAGGGAATGAACAAACGAAGCATCTAAATTGTTTGTAAATATAAATCTTAGATCAAATTTTAAAAAAGGCACAATGGGTTTTACACACTTACATTCATACAGTCTATCACATTTATATTTGTATCTTGATAAGAATAGCTCTGTGCTTACAGTAAGTTCGTGACTCAACCAGAGGGGTGTTAGTGGGGGTAGAATAGCATCAACTAAGAAAATGTGTGAAATTATCGGGACCATGACAGCATTAGCAACTTACGAGAAGTGAGAAGAGTTTTCTGAAACAGTATGTGATATTCTTGTATCAGCATGTTCCATAGCATGCAAACACATAGGATGAATAAAACCCAAATGCCCCGGAACTCTATTTGCCTGGCAGATATAATAAACCTTGTTCGCTTTTAACAATCTCTCTGGTCTTGAGTTTTGAATCTGTGGAACACAATTGAATTTTCTATGACATAACTTGGCATAATGAACAGGATTCTGTGAGTGACAGACTTAGGCTGGGCATACACTGTGTGATTTTTTTCAGTTGCATTATTAAGCTCCTGCTCAAACATTATGAATGAATTGCAGGTATTAGAAGTTCTCACAATATACGGCCCGATGCTCTGATGCAACCACACGAGGGGCGACCAGGATTTCAAACAGGTTTGATTTTCTTGCACCCATATTATTGCTGATCGGGAGCTGGTTGAAAAGTGTTAATAACTTCTCATTACCCCATGTATACTACATGATACACAAAACTTGATAAAGGCAATTAAATGAGTGAAAATTCATCTCAAAATGGATCAAAAATCATACAGTGTAAGCCCGCCATTATGTGAGAATGAACTACCAAGGATTGACCAGCTCAGGAAAAATGCCTGATCCCAAACCTCCATATTCTGAGAAGGGGTCTTGGTGTTTGTGTCCAGAGAGTTGCCACTGTGGGGTCCATATGGGTAAAAGTAAAGAAGAAAAAAAGGGCTGAGGTATCTATACTTTCTCAGTTATTGGTCAAGGGATCCAGGCTTGGGGTCGTGGGCATGGGCCACCTGAAATCCTAATGGTGACAGTTAGTACGGTCCCTGCATGGCATTCAAGTAGGCCAGGTCAGGCTGATTCTGTTGAACCAGCATAGGAAAGGTTCCATTCTGTTGGGGACGCCTCCAGAATTAAAGGAGCGCTCTCAAATGTTGTTGAAGAAGTGACCAAGGGAAAATGGGATCATGTCTGAGAAAGTCCCGAGCCAGAGAATTCCTACATTTGGGACAGGTGTGGTGATACGGCAGCAAACACCATGCTTTTGAACAAATGGATCAATACATTTGAGTTTCCAAATGGGGGAACTTTCAGTGTCAAACTGTTGATGGTGACCATAAGGACAGAAGGAAAGGAAAACGGGTTACATAAAAACTTCTGGAGATGGAAGGTGTGGAGAATGAGGTTTTTAAAGTCTGGAATGAAGAAGCGCAAAGGCACCAGGATAGACAGAATAATAAGTAAGTGACTAAATCTTCTCCTATTTTTTATCCAACCCTGACCATGCCTCTGTTCCCGAGAGACAACCTGGATTCTGTCTCACCCTGATGATGCGCAGTGGTCTTATACACCATCACAGAGCAAACACTGCAATTCACCAAAAGGGACAAACTGATCCCGGACCTCAGCTGCCCCTGATCCATACTGGTGTACGGATCATGGACTGAGGCAGAAATGAGAAAAACATTGAATGTTCTGCCCAAACCCTCAGACGTTGGGGGAGAGAAATTCCGCAAACAACTTGTGAATTTCTGTAAAGAATAATGCCTCACAATTTTTTAACTACGATGCTTACTGGTCATACACCTGGAACACGTGGATTGGATGAAGGTAAAAGGAGTAATACCGGAGTGGCACATTGTCACCCGGCTGAAACACAAACTGGGACGACGCCTCCAACACTTACAACAGGCAATCTATGGCTGTCTTACCGGACCAAGTGACGGCTGTCTTTCCCATAACTGTCAACACAGAAAGGTCTGAAGGTGTCTGTGGCTGGTTATTTTGGCTGGTTGTACGTGACATTTGTACAGTACTCCGGCATAGAGGAACCCACAGGTTTGGGACACAAATTTGGCAGGTGGGAGAGTCACTTCAGGAACACCTTCCTCAATGGACAACTTGAAAACCTTAAACTGGCTCTGAACACTGCTTGAACTCTGGGCATACCAGACCAAACCAAACCTTGAATTCAAACTGTTTGCAAAAAGGAGGATCATGTGACCTCTGTCTCCCTACAAAAACATGGGGACTGCTTGCATATGTTGCTTGTTTTTTATCAAAACTAGACTCAGTTGCAGCTGGCCACTTGTTTGTTCATGAAATTTGGCGGTGGAAGAAACGCTGTGGTTGTGTGTCATGTCTTGATGATATGTGCGGAATTTAATCTTTTTGTGCCTCACACTGTTTCTTTGCTCCTACAGGGCCACACCACCAGCAATCTCTCTTTGGAATGATGATGTTCTACTGTGGTGTACAGTTATGCAAGCCAAATGTCATTGTCGGTTGATGTTCTAACCTTATCATAGGCTCGCCATCATCCACTGTGGTGGGGACAGTGTATAATGGCGAACCTATGATGTGTGGCAGTGTTCAACAGGTGTGCTCTCTAAGAACCGATCTCCAGGATGTACCTTTAACTATCCCTTATTTTCTTTTCTTTGTTAATGGCTCTGTCTTGTGAGAGGATGTTAATAAAAAGGGGGGACTGTGGGGGAAATGTACTAGTTTGCAGTGCCTTACACATTTAAATTCATATAATCTATCACATTTGTCTTTGTATCTTGATGAGAAATGGCTCTGCGCTTACTGTAAGGTCACCTGGGGGAGGGTAGTGTGGTTAGAATAACATCAAATGAATAAGGTGTGAGACTCTTGGGACAGTGAGAGCATGAGCAACTTCTAGAAGTGAGAAGAGTTACTGCCTTGTTCCTGCTTTTCTGAAACATTACGTGATGTTATTTTATCGGCAAGTTCAAAAGCATTACATTAAGCTGAAGCAGATAATAAAAACCCATGTTACTTGTCTTAGATCAGCACTCTCTTGTCAACATCTCATGTCATGAATTAATGTCATGGGACAATAACATTGTGTTCCACAGATTCAAGACTCAAGACTAGAGGTTCTTCAAATCAAACAAGGTTTATTATATCTGCCAGGCAAATAGAGCAGGTCTGCTTTCTATTTGCTTGGCAGATATAATAAACCTTGCTTGATTTTAAGAACCTCTAGTTTTGAGTCTTGAATCTATGGAACATGCTGTACTTTTCCACTACATACATTCACGTCAAACTATTTAAATAAACAAGTTAAAATACATTTAAATCATAATTTAAGCTTGTGAGCACAGCCTTCCAATTGAGGCAATTTCAAACAAACTCAAAACTCATCAAAGGAAGTGAAAAACATGATGCTTCAGTAGGATACGCTAATGAATAGGATACATGCTATATACACTCATGAGCTCAGAAGAAGCTCACCATGTTCCTTCCTGAGCCATGAGTGGAACTGCAGCCAGCATAGCAGGCTGAAACATAGGTCACTCCGTTCTGACCGCACACGGGGTCCCACTGGTTTAGGGGGCAGTCACAGCCTGTATTACAAGAGGACAGCAAACTGACCTCCATGTCTCCTGCATGCATGGGTCTAAAACAGAAATGCCACTGTTTGAATTACCAGAATCAGAAAAGAAATGCATGAAATAGTGAATAAAGTATCAAAACCCCTTTTCTGTCTAGTTTATAATATTTAAATCTTACATTATGCTACTACTGTGTATGGAATTATAAAAATGAACATAATCAGGAATTTCAGCTGTAGTAGTGTATGAATTATATTTGCACATATCACAATAAAGTATTATTTGGATATAACATAACCTCACATGATCACCCCTGCATTTGAACTGATTAAATGAGAGGTTTAGTCAATGTTATTGTTTTGGCCACATTCATGTATTTTGTTAGTGAAGAGAGAGTGTACCGTTCATAAGGCACAGAGACTCCAGCCATGTCCGTGTTGGGGCAGCTGAGAGCAAAGTAAGGCACAGTGCAGAGAAATCCAACAATATACATCACGAAACTCAGTCTGACAGCTCCCAGCAGCTCCAGCTTAAACTTCTTCATTATCACTCCACTCAGGAAAATACCTAGACATGTCGCTGGGATAGAGGTCACGCCTGTGAAGTTACACACACACACACACACACACACACACACACACACACACACACACACACACACACACACACACAAATCCACATCTTTATCTGAAAATTGATGCAAAGCCAATTCCAAGGCTCTGGTTTGTGTTTTACAAAAAATGGCATTTTAATTGTGGAATCTTTCATTAAAATCGAAGGAAATGTGAATTAAACCCCAAAATATTATAAACAGTGTTACCTAAAAGGAAATTGGCCTTGGATGCACTTTGTCCAAACTGCTGTTCAAGGTATTTTGGTGTGTATGTTATAATGATTACAAAAGCGTTGAACAGCACGACATTGAAGGACAGATAAAGGATGTAGATCTTACAGGAGAGCAAGCGCTTCAGAGATGGCACAAAATCTAAAACCGATAAAGAAAATACAATAAGAATAGAACAGCAAGGATATTACACGTTAATGAGCTTACTGAGCCTCTGTAATACATCAAATATACATGAGGCTTCATGACACCTACATTACTTTATGTCAATCATCATTAAAGGTTTATGTACATGTCATAAAGCCTTATGAATACTCATAGTCATGGTAGGTCTCTAAATTAGACCGGTTCAGTGTGTTAATTTCCAAAAAAACATGTTCTACTCTACTGTTATAAGTTAAAGAATAAAAAAAAGCACTACATATATCAATAGGTAACCATCAGTTTTTTTCTGCTTTTTGAGAAAGCAATGGGAACATAAATATCTTCCAGCTAAATATTGCAGATTTGTTGACTTTTTGACAGTTTTATGTGGGTTTAATTTGATTATTCATTACTAATCAAGTTATCACAGCAGCCCTAGTTATAAATAGTATACCTTTTTACAAAAAGTTATCACTGTAGCGAAAGGTAGATTTACCCTTGGCAATCTCTTTGAGACTGACGTTGGTTTGCTCTGGGCAGGTGTTTGTGTACTGCCCTGAATTGGTATCTGGACAAGTTGGCTGAGGAATTTCAGGCATAGCACGGGGTAGGAACCAGAAGGGTATCGCAGAGAGCAGGGTCAGGGCACCCGCCACTAAATACCCTAACCACCAGGCCCCCACCCAGCGAGAGTCTTGAGGCGTGATGGCCAAAGTTTCTGATGAGAAGAATACATACACACCAATCAGAAACAACATGATACATGATATTTGTTAATATTATAAACATATAAACAAACAAACAAACAAACAAACAAAGAAAAAACTATATATGTCTCACCCATGTTCACAAAACCAATGTCCACAAAGATATTTGCACAGAGGGAGCCAAGTGAGTAGCCAAACAATGGACCAATCACTGCAATGGTGTGAAGACATCCTGCCACACATAGGGATAGCAGTGAATGAGTATAACTAATCCACTCACTGTAATTCACTAAGAACAGTCCATTCTGGAGATCTATTACACGGAGATGTCTTTTCAACTCTCACCGATGTAAAAAGCGGAGTTCTCTGGCCTGGCATAGTCATCAATGTAGGACATTCCGAGAGGGGCCACTGTGGCCTCACCGATTCCACGGATAACATTCCCCAGTAAAACAATTATCCACATAGGGGAACCTTCCTCCTCTCCTTCTTTACACCCTGAACCACACACACGTGAACACATTTTACATGAGTGTAATGATCAGCTAACCTGCATTTCCTATAATACTACTAGCACTATGGCTACTAGAGGTGATCCTCCACCCTCATAATGAGTCTCTTTGATCAAGAAAAATCAAATATAAAACATGGCCATTACTCTTTAGTGCCATCAATATTAATAAATGTAAAAAATAAATGTTGGCACTACTGTCTGAGAATCCCTCGCAATGCCACAGTCACCCATGGCAGAGGTGGATGGGAAGGTATAAATATACACGCACTAATTCTCTTTTCAGTGCCTTTCTTGCCATTGATTAAGATGAA
The DNA here is from genome assembly GCA_037832545.1 of Rhabdalestes septentrionalis. Classification (NCBI taxonomy): domain Eukaryota; kingdom Metazoa; phylum Chordata; class Actinopteri; order Characiformes; family Alestidae; genus Rhabdalestes; species Rhabdalestes septentrionalis. The sequence goes on along the minus strand of JBBMFX010272253.1, from coordinate 2,095 downwards.
AATAATGCATTGACAGATAACAGACACCAGCACATGACAAGGGACTGTATCGTGAACTTAAGACGGGGTGTACCCTGTTGCACTGGGAAATCATATGTGGCAATGACATGCTTTGAAAGAATCTGAGGAGAAATTAATCACTTCTGTCACATTCTGAGTTTTACCACCCACATCTAAAGATTTAATAAGATGCTGCTTGTCTCAAAATATGTGTCTCTAACTTAATTTTACAAAAATGACCAGCAATAGCAACACAATAAACCAGCAGAATATATTGGTCTGCTTGGGTTTTTCGCTGGATCTCATACTGCCTTTTGAAAGCAAACTAAAAGGCGCCCTCTCTGAGTGTGTAGGATAACACTCCATGCGCCCTATCACCCGGTACAATAGTCAAGACAACGATCTGTTCTCTGGTGTTAAAGAATTTTCCCTGAATAATTAGTGAGTGCACAACTCCTTCAGTGATTCAGAGGATTTTGAAAGATGCAGTGGCCCTTCATGTGTTCTTACCCCTCCCCACCATTTAGTAGCATTGCATGTGTGATAGGGGAAGATAACAAAGATAACAAAGACAGTATTGAATATGATTAGAATGATTATTACATTACAAATTAAAATGGTTTTACTCTGACTTCAGACTGATACATCACACTTTAAAACCCCCACTACAGCTTCTAAATACATAAAAATTGTCTACCTGCAATGTGCTGCTTTGTAATGTTCTGGCTGCTAGATGAGCAAGGGGACACCAGTGTGAAGTTATCACCACCTTTACCATGGGAGGCAACTGTCTCATACTCATATCTGTTAGAAACAGACAACAAACAAATCAGCTCACCCAATAGTACTTGTTAGAATTATATACAGAGAAACTTACCGGCCCATGAGGAAGTGAGGCAGGGACATTATGAGAGTACCCAAGGCCATCAGTAATGCTCCAGCTCCAATGATCTTGGGACGATGAAATTTCGCTCCAAAATAACTCACCACAGTGATCACCAGCAAATTACCTACAAACCAGGCATTTAGCAGTTATAGAAGGGTTGTAAATCCACAAATTGGCAAGCATATTCAACTTTCTACTTTGTTTTATTAATTTATATATGCTTTCTTATATTTTGTTTAAAGCCTCACAAAATCTTATCATTTACTATTCCGGAATAATATTTTTATTAATCCATTGTGTTCACACCATATACAAACAGATTTGGGAAATATAAAAAAAACCCAGTGGAGTTACAAGGTTCCTTATGACAGCAAATATTTACACAAACTGAGACTGAGGAAATTGAACCTGCTGTCGCAGTTATACCTGTTTTAACCCAGTTGTGTCAGGCAAAATGGGCGTAATGTCGCTCACCCATTTCAAAGCTTCCATCGATGATGCCCACAACTGAACTAGGGATTTCAAACCTTCGCTCAATCTGTGTGATTGTACTTTTAGTGTAGCTTCCACTCAGGGATTTGGAGAAGTAGCAAAAAGCAAGCACACCAATGAACATCTGCAAACATGAAACATGGTCTTGTGTAGTTTTAAAAAAATGTTACTTAAAATGCACAGTTGATTTTTCTATGAATGCTATTTAAAAACATATTTACTATACCTGACCCCTTAATGGACAGTTATGATATTTTAAAATCTAACTCACTTATTTTTTTAAAACTGATTTAAAATTATTTAACTGTTTAACCTTTGCACAGTTTGAGAGAATGAACTGCACACTTTATCTCCACTTTGTTCTATACACACTATGTATGTTTGTACTTGGAACACGTGTTTGTGAAAGAAATCAGACTCATCCAAAGTTAACCCTGAGAAGAGTAGCTGTAAGCATTGCCCTCTGTCCCATTAATAAACCAAGATAAGTTCAGCTGTGACCACCACAGGCTTAAATAAATTAGAGAAGAAAACAAAATGCTTCTTGGCCTGTGTGTAAACAGAGGGGTAACTTTGGAACTGTGTTTGAATGGAAGTGTACTGAGGTATGCAAGCACTTGAACACTCAAAATGCGTTGTTGAAAATAGGAGAACAGTTTTCTGCACAGTCAACAGTTTGATATTATCTTTGCTCATTTTAGTGGAAAATTTAACATA
>JBBMFX010270764.1:0-19597 GCA_037832545.1 Rhabdalestes septentrionalis | reverse complement strand
ATTTATTTATTTATGTATTGTGTAACAGGCAATTTATTTTCATAATCTTCATCTGTCAGTTATGATAATAGCCTATTTCTTTGTGGCTGTGGGGGGCGGGGGGCGTTACAAGGCTCATGATGAGGTCAGGTGGCGTTTGTGCAAAAATAGTTGAGAACCACTGTTCTAGAATGACTGATCTCCACACGTGTGATGTGTGTCTTTGTTCTCTGCAGCCATCTCTTTCTTCTTGTTGTGGTCTCCTGCATAGATTCCACTCTACGTGCCAACGGTACCGGCCCTTTTATGAAAGGACTAATGTTAAACCAAGGAACGCGTCTCAGCATCAGCCAATCAGTGGCTGAGACTGCATTACATCCACAAGCAAGGGCAATGAGAGAGAAAAAAACAAGACAAGTCAACTGCTCTCAGATGCAGTATATAGTCGATCAGTCGACTTTTGTGTTAATTACCTAATGAGAATTGAATATAACAAAGCCAAACAACTAAAATTATTTCTTGAAGAGTTAAACATGTACATGTGAATCTATTCCTATTGAATGGATCCAGTATGGTTACGAAACTTAGTCTGACATCCGGCACTTGTTAACAGCTCAACATCGATCATCCCCTAAAGCAGATTTAAAATGTTGGGTCAGCTCAATCCTGTGGGCTATGTAAGATTTTATTGAAGGCTCATTTGGATAGTAAGTACAAAAATTCTGCACTAGTACTTCTGTACTATAATTATATTGTACATCTCAAAACCATAGTCAGTGCTTTAGTAGCAAAATCCAAGACATTCATTAGAAAAAAAACATGTTAAATCTAACTATTTGGTTTATGCTACAATTGCTTATAGACAATACAAGAATTAATTGAAGGAATGAGAACATAACTCTGTTTGTTTCTTACTGCTTTATGACATTTAAGTTTGTAGGTCATCACACAGGATACCCTCAATCATGGGCGTATATTTTAACATTTTAATATTAGTTCACCCAGCACTGTTTTGCGAAAGAATCCATTCCACTTAATCAATAAGAGAATACACATTCCATTTGAAATCTGCCTCCAACTCACCACATGCTAGTGAAGTGAATTGTCAGTGCATAGACAGGCTGCTCAAAACTGGAACAGGTAATGTCAGCCCCACTGACGTTTGGAAACCACTGTCCTAGACCACGTTAAATGAATGTTCAACTAAACAATTAAATATTAGGAGTAAGCTTTGCCTTATTTAGGCTACTTAAACAGTAAATCTAAGGTGTTCTTGGTTAATGAACAATTGTTTGCAACATTTGCTCCCAAAACCCAATGGAATTCTTTACAAAGATGTGTAAAGTAAGTAAAAATTTACCCATAAGACAGTTTGTTTTCCCCAATCAAAATGTTGTTACATATTTAACTAAATAAAAAAAAAATAATAATAAAAAGTCATATGCACCCATAAAATCATTGCTGGTGATAAAGTGTGTCACATTAATTTTTTTTATCTTAAGCATAGCAGTGGGCAGTGTTGTGCCAGTATACACTGGAAAGGAACTAGTTCACGTTCATTTTTTTTTGTCTAGTTCACAGCCCAAAAAATGAACTAGTTAAATCTTTCATGTTTTTTTTTTATTTTTTATATTGCGTGCATTCGTTACTTTGGGTTTTTTGGGGGGGAAATTTTCAATACAATGTCATTCTATCTTAACCTCCTTCAAACTTTTCCTTCTATCTGTCATTCCACTAAACAATCACAGACATAAATTACATAAAAACTATTTTGAGGTTGAGAATAGATCTTAGCACTTAAGCAACACATCATGTTTTGCTGAAAGTAAAAAGGAGGTGCAGGTAGACAATATTAACACAAAATGTAAGCAAAACTTGTCTGCCTAAAATGCAACATTAATGGATTCCAATATTTAAAAAAACTCTTCAGCAGAAGCATGTAAAAGGTGAGCTGCGTTCAGTCTCATGAAAGTGAACATCACTCACGGTCATGATCATAATTTGTAACTTGATTCATTCAGTTCAGTGTTCATGAAAAATTTTAACATGTTCAATGAATGCTGTTCATTGAACGCATTCATGCACAACTCTGGCAGTGGGTTTTAAAACAGGCTGATGAATATATGGACTAGTTGAATGAATAGTTGAATCAGTCTCTAAAATAGTAATTGAATTAGGTTCCTTTTGTAGGTAAAATTAGGTGTTTAACAACCTGTGAAATATACAGAGAATGCAGGAAATGGCATCTAATTCATTACAATTTTTCAGGGTGCGGACCCCCAGACCCCCCTCTCCAGTATGTCCCCCTCAAATTCTGAATGCCTCTGACACCCCTACCCCAATCCTCCAACCCCAGTCGACAAAACAACATTGCTTGCCCTCACCAAACTTGTTGATCCACATGAAACATTGAATAGTGTTAATAGTTATGTAACATTTTAATCACGTAATCAGCACACCTTTTGTATAGAACAAAGGGGTTATTTACTAGCCACATACAACTTTTTTTACACACTATTACACACAAATATCAGCAAACGTCTGCCCTCATTTAATCTGCCTTTGAAGTCATGGGGTCAACTAAGCATGCATGGAATCAGCTACAGTGACATAATGTCAAATGACTGAAAAACAAACACAACTTTGAACACAATGTGTATTTGTTTGTATAGTTCTCACTCAAATCCCCCTACACACACCACTACGTTTAAGTTACAGCACTGTGGTTTAAGAACCATTGCCTTAGAGAAAACATATTATTCTGTTCAGTTTATAAAACTTACCTTTCATTTTCCTTCAGAGAAGCAGAGCAAAGTAGCAGAGTAGATAAGGGTGTGTTGGGGAAAAAGCCAGGCACATACAGAACATTGGATGAGGCCTTGTCTTGCAAAAGTAGGGGTGCATGCATATGTGCGAGATACAGAGCACTGGAAGGCAGATACAGAGCATTGGATCAGGCCTTGTCTTGCAAAAGTAGGGGTGCATGCAGTATGACATTTGCTTTTATAATCGATTTATAATGATTTTCTGCAATTAATCATGAGTAATCGCATGGTTATGTGCAAAATTCAATAATTAATTAAAAGGAGTGTATTGTGGACTTTAAGTACTGCTATATGAACAAAAGTGCCATACATTTGGTTTGCAAACACTTTAACTAAGGAGGTGCTTTTTTAAATTAGCAGTATTCCTTTAAACACAGTTACACAGCTGCAGTTCAAATATTTGTCACGTTTCCCGTCTATAGCTGCTAAGGGCTGTTCTTGGACTTCTTAAGCTTCTGTTTGTGGGTGTGCCTCTTAATCCCTTTTGTCTGTCTGTTCATTGGTCCTCAGTTGACATGCCTTAGTTTGTGTTATCCGTCATCCCTCACCTTACCCCGGTCTGTGTCCTCCTCTACTATTTAGTTTTCTGTTTTCTTGTCTGGCCCTCATGCCTTTTTTTGTTCTGTTCATAATAAATCCCTTCAAATGGAAGTCTGCATTTGTGCCTAGTTTTCTCTGTCCAGAGAGGGCTAGTTTGTGAAAAAAACGACAGATCCCACAACAAGCATGATCACCGATCCATTTGGGTCACCCAAATGAAAATTTCCTAGCTCAACTACTCTCCCACAAGTGACAGCAGATTTGACCTCTGGTTCATAGAGACATGTCCACATGTGAGCAAGAGGGACACACTGAAGAGGCGAATCATAGATGGCAGCCCCCTTAGCAGCTGTAACTTGCCATTCAACTCCTCCACCGTCTCCAGCACTGAACCCGGCAAATCCAAGATGGCGGCACCCTTGGCAGCTGTAACATGCCATTTAGCTCCTCTAAAATCTCCAGTATTCCATTTATCTCCTTCTAGCATGTCTCCAGCACCTCCTCTATCCCACCTACAGCAGGGAGACCACCCTGTGAGTGAGTACACGGGGGAGTTCCACAGCCTGGTCGTCCAAACTTGGTGGGGCAATGCCGCCCTCCGGACCACGTACCACAAAGGTTTGGCTGCCCCTCTGAAATACGAGTTGGCCGGCATTGAGCTACCTGTGACACTGGAGGACATGATCCAGGTGTACCTTCACCACCCGTCAGTTCTCTCCGTGGCCCCATCCTGCATTTCTGCTCTCTCTGTGACCCCAGCAGGCAGTTCAGCTCTCTCCATGACCCCAGCCCACAGTTCAGCCCCAGGTTCCTGTCATGTTTACAGTCTAGGGGCCATCCTTGGACTTCTTTAGTCTTCTTTAGTAGGTGTGGTCTATTCTCTGGTCAGTTTTGAGAGAAAGATTACAGCTGGTCAGAGATTAGGAGTTAATTATGTCTGTTCATTGGTCCTCAGTTTGTACACGTTAGTTTGTGTTGTTTAATATCTCAACTTACCCCAGTCTTTGACATCCTCTACTCTTTAGGTTTCTGTTTTTGTCTCCTGCCCTCGTGTCTTTTTTCTGTTCTGTTCATAATAAATCACTTCAGATTGAAGTCTGCACCTGTGCCTTATTTTCTCTTTGGACAAGGCTGGTAGCTTGGATTACGGACTATTTGACCAATCAACCACATCATGTCCGACTGAACAGCTGCCACTCAGAGAGCATCCTGTGCAGCTGTGTGCTGGAGAAGTGTGGTGAAGACAGCTGATGCCAACAGGCTGAACAAGCTGATTGATTGGCCATCAGAACACAGCAAAAGACACCATTGCCCCCAAATACAGAATCAAACACCACAAGAGATCCTAACTACCTGTGCCATTAGGACTGTTTAACTCCGTCTCTTTCAGCAGCATTAATGTCATTTGTTTTTCACTTGAATTGTGCAATACTACTCATCTGCTGTTTATTTACTCATTTGTATGTTATTGAATGTTTGTATCATCCGCTTATCACATGCTGCTATCATTTTTATTCATGGCACTAACATTATAACACTTTTCATAACCACTTGCACTAATAATCTGTTATTTTATCATATCTGTAATATTTATATGGTACTTTTACTATGTTTTTTTAAAACTCTTTAGTGTATATCTTTAATTTCTCCTGTTGCATTGAGCATGTTTACAACAAAATAATTTCCCTCAGGTTAAACTGAGTTTCTTATCTTATCATGCAGCTTTATGTCTCTGCTGGTTTTCACAGGGGTCAGGCATCCCATTTATATTTATCCATATTTTGTAGACAAAAGTATTGGGACACATTACACCAACAGGGACTTTAATGACACTGCAGTCAGGGACATAGATTTTAATATGGAGATGGTCCCCTTATACCCTCGTGTTCCAGAGCTATTCATCCAACATCAGCACCTACTGTTGTGGCTGAACTAACCATCACAAGCTTTAACCACAGCATTAAAATATTCCCAGGACATATGCCCCATGATATTCTTGATTTAAAAAGAAACGTATGTCTAAAAACATGTACATTCTTATGATGGACAACACAAGTCAACATACACTATATGGCTAAAAGTTTTGTGTCTGGCTATTACATCAACAGGGACTTTAATGACACTGCAAAGACTCATAGACCAAAAAATGGAGCTGACATAGCTGATATAATGCTTTGGACAGTAAAGGTATATTGTTCTTCCATAGCATACAAGATAACTTGATTTCTTGATAACTGGTTTAACTATTGTTTTCTAATGTTTTTCTATATAATCTGTAAAAAAAATATTTATTTTTCTGGTTACTGCTTTTGCAATTTGTGGGAGTGTGTTTGTGTGAAATGTGCATGTCACTCTTTTTTTATACACTATTGATTACACTTCATTAAATATTCCAAACTAAAAGTAAAAAAACCCCCATATAAATAATTTATTATACCTGGGAAAACTACACATTACTCTTACATAATTTTATAATTGCGACAAGCAAACAGAATCAAGTGTGAAGCTGCTGGAATTCAGTACATAGAATTGCTGCTATACAAGCAAAGTTGCACTTACAACACATGTGGAGGCATTTCTTATTTTTTACACAGCTCACTCTGCAATAGTTCATAAAAGAACATCTAACTGTCCATTTTACACAAACACACACACACACACACACACACACACACAAACAGTCGCAAATTGTGCAAACAGTGAACAGAAAATGGGAAATGTGGTCTCTACATTTTTCCATGGCTTTATATTAAGCAAACAAACAAACTGTGTCTCAAAGTACAGTGCTTCATTTCATATCCTACTCCTTAAATTCAGATTTTAAAAAGTGTAATAATTTCATATATGTTCAGAGTTAAATAAGTTTTCTGATCATCATTTATTACTTTCACCAAGCTTTCCCATTCCTGTTTACCTCAAAGAAAGTGCTGTCCTACCTATGTGAATATATAGTTCAGCTGTGGAATACGTGTAGCAAGGGAATGTAGCTTCGGCTGTTTCTGGTCAGAATGTCCTGAAAACTTTCACCTAATTAATATACGGGTTAGAATATCCTTACTCAAATCTTTATACCTAAAGCCACAGACAACCAGTTATAGACTCCTTACAGATTAAATCAGTATCATCATGTATTCAGCACGTGTATGTTCACCTTGCACAACTGTGGATCTGTGCTAAACAAGTTTATAACATTTCAAGTTTTGCAGGATTTGCATGTTTTCCCACTAAATTACAATGAAAGATTTTTAGAAGTTTTCAGATCAAATAAAGAGCACCAAGGTTCAAAATCACTTTCTGGGAAAGTCATGTGATAGTTGTGTAGAATTTGGAACGCTTGTTTGCTAGGTTACTGGTTATTTTACATAAGAAGGTAAAATAAGTTCTGTGTAACAGGCAGAAAAGTTCTTATGCAACACGTAAATAGCTCACGAAGTGGAATAACAACAGTGGATCACACAATCATTCCATATTTGGAAAGATCAATGCATGTCCAGTACATTCCAAAACTAAGGGGCCCTAAGTCACAGTTCATTGGAAGCATAAGTAATGGATTATTTCACTCAGTTTCTTTCATGTTTATTTATGCAACCTGCACATTACATTTCTTACAACAGGATTTAATCTCTATTACAGTGCAACAATAGCATAGCACAGTAAACCAAGTCAGAGTCTACTCACAAATTTTATGAGTTAAGTCCTGACTCAATAAAGTTAAAAAGGACTTGTGACCAGTGATGCCAGTGATTTAAACCTTGAACTTTATAACTCAAAAACACAGTATATGCAAAGTGAAAGAAATACTGACAGTTAAATTTTTTTATTTAACTTTTGTACCAAACTCCCTTTAGTTAAGCCAGTAATGCCGGAGTGAGATATACCATATCCAGTTTCATTTAATTTAATAACCCTTTCCCTTTATTCTTCTTTTTGGTCATGCCATTTCCTTTTTTGGAGTCTGTATGAATCGCATGAATTATTTGCCAGATATGATATGAACCATTCATATTTGGTATAACTTAGCAAATGCAAATGGTATTTGTGTGATGTGCTCGCAAGTTCCAATTTGTTTTACATTTTAAAGTAATAAATTGTTGAACAATCTTAAATGGATTTTCAGCATTCCTTACACAGGAAAACCAGTGCCTTCTATCTATTAGTTAAAAATTTTCTATGCTGATCAAACTTTTAACTTTTAGGAACGATAGTAATAAACCAAAAGAAAGATCTCATTGCCACCTCCTATCACATCAAGTTCCAAGCCACTACAGTGAACCCAAGTTGTTACTTTAAGATTACACTGCCAGTTAGAAGTGAATGATGATAAATTCAAATATTTGTATAATTAGTGATGTCATCCACATGACATGGCAATCCACATGAACATGAGGTTTGTGTTCCTTGCTGTGATTCTTTGTACTACTACCCACCGAAATACAGTAGTCAATACTTACCTTTAGGCAACAGCTTTCAAGGCAAATTACATTCCAGGATACGAATGATCCTAGCTAATAACGACATATACTGTATGTCTGTAAACTCTTATGTAATATTAACAAATTTCTTTCACCAGTTGAAACACTCAGAACATTCAGTCTCTTGCTACTCAGACAGGGATCCAGATGGCAACTAAAATGGTCACCAATGCGACCTTTTATTTTTGTGAGTAGTTTTTTCATTTCAGTCGCCAGTGGCAATTGTCCCTTGCAATTAAAATTAAAGTACAAGAAAAGAAGCATAACATTGTGCAGGAATGCTCAACCTGAGTCTGCTGTTTCTACTACAATATCACGTGATTAGTTATGGGAGTTTTGGCTCTTGATGACACACAACTCATTGTCTCTTTTCCTTCAAATGACAACCAGGCCTCTTCCCGCATCTCTGACTCTCTGGCCAACATCTCCTCCTGGATGGCAGCCCACCACCTCAAACTGAGCCCCAGCAAGACAGAGCTCCTCTTCATTAAAGGGAGCCCGTCACCAAGCCATGATCTCACGGTTTCTATTGAAAACTCAGTTATCGCCCCTGCCAAGAAGGTAAGAAATCTTGGTGTTACTTTTGGTGAAGATCTGTCTTTCTCACCACAGGTAAACCAGATCTCCAGAACATGCAGATACCTTCTTTACAACATCAGAAGAATCCAACCCTTCCTCACTACAAAAGCTACGCGGATTCTAGTACAGTCTCTTGTAATTTCCAAACTGGACTACTGCAACTCTCTACTGACCGGAGTTCCACAGAAGGTAACTAAATCACTTTAGCTTATTCAGAACTCCGCCGCAAAATTGGTCCTCAACGTTCCTTAGCTCACTCACACCACACCCTTATTACTAAACCTGTTTTAAAACGTCGGCTAAAGACCCACTGACTCAAGGAGCACTTTGGCGACTAACCATCTCCTATTTATCCTTCTTACCAAAAAAAGCCCAACAAAAAAACCACCCTCCTTACCTTCCTAACCATGTTTTACCTTCTTTTACAGGTGTTGTCTTGTGTCAAGATTGTTGTAGTTCGGTATCAGTGATGGTGTTGATCATGTGTAGTGAGCTACAGTACCATAGGCGATTGGTGGATGTTGACTTAAATCTAGCTCTACAGGTCCTTGATACTGTTGTGGATTACTTGAGCACTGTTGTATGTCGCTCTGGATAAGGGCATCAGCTAAATGCCGTAAATGTAAATGTAAATTAGTTCATTTGACTCAGGTCATCAAGAAGATCCGGCTCCATTGGCTCCCACACAGGGACGCAACTACTCACTTTTCGTTTGTTTGATATTGGCCGCCCTAAATTTTGGCAACCCCACCCCCCAAAAAAAGTTTCACTCACTAAAATGTATTTAAACATATTTCAAATTTTTCATTCAGGGTTCATGCAAAACATTTGATTACATTTAACAAATGGCATTAAATCCTTGCCTATATCCTGTGTGCATCAGCAAGAAATCACTATGCACTTTCAGCTTGCCTAACCCAAGTAAGCTAGGCAGCAACAGCACTTTCTAGCCTAGTTTTCTGGGAAGCATAATCCCTGACACTGGGTACAAGCTTGCACCTAAGTGGCATTTGTTTCCATTATAGTTCATACCTGTTGCTGTCTTTCACCCACATCAACATTTTTGGTGCATCCTCTCACATGCCTTTTCTTTTTATTTTTTTCCTATTTCTGCCTTGGACACCTGATAAATGTCAATAATTTTTTTGTCCCACCCTTGTTTTGGGCAGCCCCCACTGCATTTTTTGCACCACTTGAGGGATAAATATAGAAATTTTCTGATGCACATACAAGAAAATGGACAGAAAAAACACAAAAGCGATAAAAAAAGCAGAGTAAAAATTTCAACTTAAAATATTTACAATTTCAAACTAACACACTTTTACATTACTTTTACATTCAAGTCACAGGGCTCATCTAACCTAACACCTGCAGTACACAGAGTGACATGACATCACAATGGCCGGTGTTCCATAAAACTAGTATATGGAGAAAATACACCAGATATTAATAAATATTTTTGCATTGGAATCATTCCAAAATTCCAAACGGGCTTGAATGAGAAGCAGCGGCATTATTTGTTCATAAAAAGAATAATAATAAAAAACTTAAGAAGAAAGTGTGTATGTAATACAGAGCATCCCATTCTTCCCCATCATCAGACCTCAGAATAAGCTAGGTGGAGGGCAGCCTCTGCATTTCTTTCTATCTTTCGGTTAAGACACTGTTAATCTCTCAAAGACTGTTTGAAACTTCATTTGAATTAAAACCCACTTGTGTTCTGTGCTCTTGCATTTGTATCCTTGGTGCACCTTGGTGATTAACCATCTTTCACTTTTGCTTGCTCACAAAAAAAAAATCCTTTACAGTTTTTCCCAATTGTTTACACAAATTTTTGGAAAGCAGGACTCATATTGTGAGAACTCTACACACAAATAAAAAAACACACACAATGGGGAAAACCCTTCAGTTCTCCTGCAAAATGACACTTTATATTCAAAACAATGCAATTTCTTCTCGAAATGGGATTCTTTTTTTTTAAATGAAACACACAAACCATCACATGAATAGACCCAATTGATCACTGATGTGCTTAATGTAAAACACTAGGACCACTCATTCTTCTTTCATTATAAAGCACTACAGACAGTACACAGGCCTACATAAGTGCATCAAAAATATTTCAGAATCTTGCTTGTATACAAAATGCACAAATACACAGTACTACATATATTTTACTGACTTTTTCCACTAAAATAATGTAAACAGTGTTCATCACAACCACCACAAAGTTGCAGATACTGTGGTCTACATATACAAACAACAGAAGAATTTACTGAATACAGTTACAAAAAAACAACAACTGCATCCTCTTGTAACCAGATGGACTTGAATGGGTGTCATGTGGGACCAGAGCAGTGGGGGGAGCTGGTGTACCCAGCAGATGCTGTGGTGAGGAGGGGAAGAAGAAAAAACCTATTTAAAGGGTGCCTGTAAAGGCTTTTAGCCTTGGTCTCCTGTGTGACAGCTGGGTAAGGTGGAAGGCGTGCAGTTTTTTTAAATGTTTGTATGTGTTGTGTTGAGGCTAGAGTAACCTGGAGCTACTTTCTCTCTTTTTATTTGTTTTCTGTACGATGTTAGTTTGTTTTTCTTTAGTTGTTTTGTCCCAGTCAGGGCAGCCGACCTGAGCTGAGGCTCTGCATGCTGTCTACTTTGCCCAGGTGGTTCAGCCAGCAGTTGGGATTAGTTCAAGGAATTCCTTTTTGGTGTTTTTTTTTTATAAGATTTGTTGACTAATAAAGATTATTTTATCAGATTCAAAAGATTCTAACAGCTAGCACTATGAAACCAAAGCCTTTAATTTTACCCCTTGATATAACCTTCCAGGAAAGTAAGGAAAATTAAGTGGAAAAGTGCACAGATTAAGTCTGACTACAGAATTTTCCCCTTAATTTAAAAAATTTGATCCTTAAATAACAGCCTCTTGAAGAAAATGTCTTCTGTTTAGGATTAAGGGGTTTCACACTCATACCTTAAATCTATTTTTAAGATAAAATTAAGGGAATGATTTACTAATTAATGGCCACTTAATTCAATTTCAGGTGTTTGGCATATTTTCAGGGGTAAATTAAAGTAGAGTCAAGCATATTTTAAGTACATTTTGTTTCATAGTGTAGGTTACCCAATTTCTGGCTGTGTCCAGTGTGCAGCTGCCAACAATCTGGTCTTTTTATTTGAAGGTGAAAGACATGTAAATGAAGTGGGGTTTGTTTTGTTGCTTTTTTGCTGTGTTTTGGATTGTTGTGTTTACACTCGTGTATGTACTTCCTGTTGTGTATCCGGGTAGTGGGTGGCTGCCTCTGACACCTCCCCTCCCCTTGGCTCAAATTAAAAACGTTTTATGTATTCTCTTCCTTGGTCACTGCTGACTATTTGGTTCAGAAACTACCTGTTACACACTTTCTAGAACAGTACAAACTATAAAGTACAGTGAATAGACCTACTGTATAGGAATACAAATTAGGAATACATTTCCCAAATACTTGAAATAGTCTACAGAATAGTCCACAGGCAGCACTGTACTACAGTAATGTACACCTTGAGAACAGTGAGATTACTTGCCTATTTTCATTTCAGAAATTCTGGATGATGGATGCTACAGTGTACCTGCTCAAATTTCTGTACTCTTTGCCCAGCCTCCCTCATTGTTAGATCATTGTTGACCACATGGTCAACCGCAGTGGCTTTGATCTAATTGTTCTTTAGCCTTTCTTGTCCTCATCCTCCTCTTGCTCTGTTTCCAGTGTTTGCATCCATTGCTCCAAAACAGAAGAGCTCACCTGTTGCCCTTTTATAAAGCTCTGATTCTTAATTGCAATTATGTGTGATAGGTGTTTACTCATGTGATGGGTTAGTATGCAAAGTAGGGCAATTGACTTTACAATTTTGGATGACTTTCTTGTGAAAACAAGGGCTTTTCATGAAAATTGTGCCTAATCCAGAGAGTTGTGTGTAGTGTTTGGAAAAAAATGTTTTTAAACTGCATTTTGAGTGTAAAGCAGGAATTGTTCTTGTAGTTTGACAATTTATTTAAGGTGTTGTTACATCAGTTACATGTTGTAGTCATTGTGTCTGAAGTACAAGTAATTGTAAACAACTTTAGAAAAACTTAGTTTCGACCATAACCCCAGTTCTCTGATAGCATGAGTGAGGTATCTCTCATATGGGTATGCCTCCCCTTGCGTATCCCTCAGAAGCACTTTATCACTATGATTGGCTGGCCACGCCTGACACACCAGGGCAGCCCCCTATATTAACAGCTGCCCGTGCCCACTGGCATCATTCAAGGTAGCGAGCTCTTCTCGCTCACTGCAAGAAAGGCGGTCCACTGAGGTACCTCACTCATGCGATCACAGAACCGGGATTACGGTCATAACATTAAGTTCTCATTTAAGCATTCATTCAGCATCTCACATATGGGATATATTTACTCCCGTATTGCCGGACAAGCCAACCTCAGTGTGATAATGCTTTTCACCATGGAGGGGGAGTTTAGCTGAACACTGTCCCGGGACTCCGAGTTCCGGGCCGCAATGGCAGGCTCTTGGGACTAACCCCCGTGCTGTAGGGGAGGGGTGTGCGTCTGGCAAACACGCTTTCCTGTCCCCGGCAGCAAGTTAGGTAGCACGCTTGGCCCTCTTGCCCATGCGTGGGCGAGATGGCGCTAGCTGACTTCCCTGCTTATCCACTGGTGCAGCTGGCTTGATGGTCCATGCACCTCCGCTCTCTGTCTTAGGTTGGACCGGAGGTCTAGGCTGTGTCGTGTGCTGCTTTGGGATCCTATAGCCTGGCGTAGGACGGGCTACTGCCTCTGTGAAGGATGGGCACAGAGTTAGAGCGAGGGGTGGCTGCGTTTTCCTGGGTAGGCAGGTCTGCAGAGCTTCGCCCTCCCTCTTTTTCTCCTCACATCGCCATTGCATAGTAGCCATAGCCGGGAGGAACAAGCCCTTTAGGTCTACCGCGTCGAGGAGCTGAACTTTTTCAGCATGAGAGAGGCTGGATAAGTTTAACCAGTGCGCTCTCTCCTGTGTCAACAGAATGCCTATGGCTCACCCCGAGTCCTACACGGAACAGCGATGTAGACGTAGACATAAGTCAGTCACCAAGCACATCTCGTCCCACAGCTTTTGATCAGGTGTGCCCGACATCTCGTCCTGGAGCTCGGCTTGGTATGCCATTAACATGGATGAGGCATTCAAAGCTCGCACACCACGGGCTATGGACCTGTATGACTTGTCCGTCATAGAGGACTGAAACCCGTCCGTCTTCGACGGAAAGCTCGGTGTAGACGAGACTGATAGGGTTTTCTGACCAGGGTGGAGATGGTGTGCTACCAGTGGTTCCACTGGGGATAGTTTGGACAACCCATTCTTGTCCATGGCTACACAATCCAGTGTGGCACCTCCCTGGACCATGGCTTCGACCAGGTTCAGGTAGCCTCTTCCAGGCATTCAGGGAATACGGAGAGCAACTGCTTCTCTGTGCTTTTTGCCCGAGGTTAACACTTGCCCTCATACCGGGAACCGGACTTCTCAGGCGGAGCGTTGGGCCATGGAATATTAAGCTTCTCTGCTGCGCATTCATACACATCGTGCAGGCTTGAGGCAATTGCTGGGGAACCCACGTTATCACCTCTGACACCCTCAGTGCTCAGGTCATGTGGTGATGCAGGCATCGCTGCCTGTGGGAACAGCAGGAACGAGAATGATGTCATCTGACCCGTCGAGGGAATCCAACTCCGCATCTCGCATCTCGGAGGCTAGCAGTGGAGCTATTTCATCCATCTGCTCCCTCCAGTCCACGTTCGCAGTGGCAAGGGCTTCCTGAGACGGGCTACCTGGTATGATGAGCTCAGCTAGCACAGGGTTATGCTCAGTCGGGCTAACATGGCAAGCTAACTGACGACGAAGACTTTTCATTGGCAGACGAGCGCAGTGGGGACAAGTTCTTTCCAGAGCTAGGGCCTCCTGAGCATGTTTTAGCCCCAGACACTCGTTGCAGCATGGGTGAGTATTGCTTTCAGATATCACATTCCCACATGAACCCAGCCGGCCAGGCTTTTGCTCCCTCATGGGAGAAGCCATGATGTTCTCAGAAGGCTTCGCAGCCAGGACCAGATAGCCTTGCAGCTAGCTAGTTCGTTCAGCTAACTCTAGTTTGGAGACTAGCGAGTTTGGCTGTTGGTAACACCTGTTTGGAAACAGGATGGTTAGGATAGTTGTTTGGGGAAAAGTCTATCCTTGTGATACCGCTGGCAAGGCACTCGCGCCCAGCGAGCGAGTGGTGAGCTCGGCTCTGTGGACAGTAAGCAAGAACCTTAGCATTATCAGAGTTGCTTCTGAGTGAGAAGAGATAAATGAATGATGCCAGTGGGCACGGGCAGCTGTTAATATAGGGGGTTGGCCCTGGTGTGCAAGGTGTGGCCAGCCAATCATGACTGGCGTAGTGAATAAGTGCTTCTGAGGGATACGCGAGGGGAGGCGTACCCATATGTGAGAGACCGAACGAATGCTTGAAAGAGAACTGAAATAGATGTTGCTTAGGTATCTTTGATTGTTGTTTAAGAACCATTTGACAGGTGTTAATCAGGTGCATCGAGCATGCAGGATCTCTGTTGATTGGAGGATGTTGACTTAAGTCTTGCTTTACAGGTCCTAGATACAGTTGTGGAACATTGAGATATGTCGCTCTGGATAAGGGTGTTAGCTACATGCCATAAATGTAAATGTATCCTCTTTCCCCGAGTCACAGAGCAAGACAAGGCTATTTGTATTCCATAATGTAGATTTTGCATTGTCTAACTATTTGCTGAAACAACTGTTGTATAGCATCTGAAAAAAATAAACATGGCATGCAATTTCAGGTATACACAAATATGAGCATAATAATTAAGTTATTGTCACAAATTTGATCAGAGACTAAGCAAAATTCAGTGGGTTTTTTCTTAAAAAAAGAGACACTGATAGGATGGTAAAAACACTTGCTTGTGAACCTGATTACCACAAAGTTGCAGGTTCAAACCCCACTTTCTAACAAAGTGTCTTTGAACAAGACACTTAACACTTCCTGTAAGGCCTTGTCCTTAAAATTAATGATTATACTTACCACTCTATATTTTAATAACTGGTTCGCAGACACCAGTGTCGCACATCGCTGTGGGGGACGGGCTCAAAGGATATGCATATATTTTTTTAATGATTAGAACATTTTCATGCCAATTGTGAATACACCAATCGAAAGACCCTCCAGTTTTTTTAAAACATACCCCGTTTTTTTAAAACATACCCCGTTTTGTGTATGTAATTCGCTACTCCTGTGAGACCATGAGCACCCCCACAGACTCTCCGGTGCGAGACCACTTTGATCAACTATTTATTTAGCCATACATAGCAGAAGGGTCTCATCCAGCCTAGTGACAATAGCCAATGAGTAAACAGAATAGCTCTTGATGTGGGGAGGGGGGTGAAAAAGGAGTGAATCAGTTCTTCTGTACTGACCAACCATCGAGATGCATAGCGAAGCTGGGCCACTCTTTGCCTGAAAAAAGTGCAGATTATTTGCTGAACTGCCTGAAAATCACAACATTTGAATTGCTGTAGGATTTAGAAGATATTCAATGGGGATTTGTGGCCAGCAGAGTGGAATTTCCAGACGCACTTCGACCACCAAGACACACTTTGGGCAGATGCACTGAATCCTTCAAAAGTAGGAAAAAAGGGTTTTTATTTACTCTTCGCTGCAAGTGTTTATCACTGGCTGGTGGTGAAAGGATTGCATTCGATTTGGTTTGAAGAGGTTTGAGTGACTTTTGTCAAGTTAGGTCGAGATTAATTGGGTGTACTGGTTGAATCAATTCTTTTTAACTTGTAAATCGAATCTCCGGCTTCATACAGACTGGCGTGTGATTTAAAAAGGCCTTCAAGCGGTCAGCAGAATGAAAAAAGAATGGTGATCAGCAGTTTATTTATTTATAGTTCTATTATGAAAATATGGCATCTTTGATGGCAATAATTGAACTAAAACACTTATTACAAACTGATTTTTTATTCATTTGAGCTACAATTCTGAACATACCTGTGGCCATGGATTTCCAGTGTCTGAAAAAGGGAAAATAGGAATGACTGAATTCAGATTTTTTTTCATTTTTACACCAAAACATAAACTCCGGTTTCCATCCTGTATTTCTGTTTGCAATAACTTTACACATTTTCTTTCTCTGGCACATGAGTCAAATGAGTCCAACTACGAACAAAACTAACATTGTATGACAGAACTGAGAGGTTGATTACAATTTGCTGCCGATTCCAAGATGGCAGCTGAAAAGGGGTATGAAGTAAACAGTTGAAGTTAGCACTCAGTGGGGACAAATCTGTGTAATAAGATTTCATTTTTCAAAAAATCCACCCTTGGTGTTGTCAAAAAGTGACCACATATGCCATCATCTCTGCAAATGATTTAAACCCTGGATTCTCAACCACTGGGCTGGGGACCACCAGTAGGCCACGAAGGCCTTTGATTGGGCTGCAAATCTAAAATCAAGACTCAAGATTGGTCCGCAATTGGTTATTTAATATAATCTAATGTGGCCAAGTGGGTCTTGGCAACATGCTGTGATAGATAGGTGGGCCTTAATGTTGAAAAGGTTGAGTAACATTGATCTAAACTTTAGAGAAAAATTCTGCCTCTTGAAATTTTCCCCTTAATTTGTATGGTGTTAAAATAAACGTGCACCCTATTATAGGTAGGTTTACACAGTTCTATTTTTTTCAGACCTCTTAATTACTTAGCCTAACCACTCATAATTGCACCTTCAGGACTGCAGCCATTTTTAAAGTCATTGCCTGATTTATCAAGATAATCACATGTTTATATCATGTTTATGTTTAACTTTTCCATTAAGTCAGAATGCATCCAGTAAGATTGGAGATTCTGTAAGGTTATTTACCATATAACAAAGGTCGGACAAGCTGCTATAACAAACAAGACAATGAAGCCTATCTTATGATTTCCCTCACCCATTTTCAACTGAATGATATCTACTACAAATCACTTTGTTACTATACTTTATTTATTCACTATAAATGATTTGAACACAATGAATATATTCTGCATTTGAAATAAACTGTTTGCAAATTGTCTACTTACATTGTGCTATCTGCTACAATTTCACAGCTGTCACATCATGTCACTGCATCTATAAAAGATGAGTGTTAATACAAATGTGATAAAATACTGATATTACAACCGTTCTACAACTTTTTTAGTGATCACTATTTCTTTAAATAACAAAACACACCAAAAATGCACCAGAAAAGGTATTTTGGTTTTGGTTTTGCAGAGTTCACTACACATCTAGATATGTTGTTTATTTATTATTTTTCTTTTTCAAGGGCTGGCACTCGCCAAGCGCTGCCGAAGCGGGCCACGTCGACGCCGAGGCTGGAGTCCGCCATGTCGAGTGCCGTGCTGTGAGAGAGGATTCGCAGGGAAGCAGTGTTTCCCCGTTTTGAGCCGGGAAATTCCGGGGGACTTCGTCGAGAGACCCAGTTCAGGTCCCACCACTGTTGTGTTCCAGAACAAACCGTGAGTAAAAGTTTTGGGATGCGTAAGAGATCCTGGGAGGATCTCCGTGGATAAAACTTTTCCACAAAGTGCACCAATGGGCCCCAACAGCGCTGTTTTGTTTGTTTTATTTGGGTTTGTTTTAAGTGGGTGTTGGGTTAATACAGCTGTTGGGTGGGTTATATAATATAAATTTAAATATTATTTACTATTAATAAATATATGTAGGGTTCCCGTTACGGGTCCCCGTAAAAGTCAATTTTTTTGTGAGTTGTGGTGATTATATGAATGGTTTTTTTTGGGGGGGTTTATTACATCTGTTATTTTTCTAGGGACGCACACTCACACTGGCTAGGCAGTGAAGTATTTTCCTCAGTGGAGGCACCGCGCTGTAGTTTTAAATCAATTAGGATTAGCCACACACACTCGCAAGCAGGGAGTTCAGCCATCCACCATCTTAGCTGAATGACTTAGGTTCCTGTTGCGCCTTATTCTTTTTTTATTTATCACGGTAAGTCCGAGTGTAAGGCCCAGTCGAGTCATTGAAAAAGGGGTTACATATCATTTTCAAATTTTTGTACTATATCAAAGTTCAGACTCAACAAATGGTCTATGCTTAACCATCTCAGGATTTTCTCTCACAGGGTTGTGGCATTTCATTCGCAAATCCAAAAAAAAAAATATATACAATATTGTAATATTATTCGGTTATAAAAACTAAATAGCATGTATTGCTTCTTTGCCTCATTATTTCACTATTGCATATACATGTATACATTATATATACACACACAAACACTCATTCCAACCATTGTGTTAAGTCTTCCCATAACAGTACAGAAGCAAAGAGAGGACAAATTCCACATGATATTCTTGATTTCAAAGGAAAATTATGTCTAAAAACTTCTGCATTTTTATGATGGACATTAAAAATGGCCAAAACTCAACATACACTATATGGACAAACATAATTTGACTCCTGACCATTGCACCAGCGGGGCACTGCATTCAGATACATAGGCTTTAATATGAAGTGGGTCCCCTATTGTAGCTGCTATAATTGTGTGGACTCTGAGGGTAACTTTTTTCTATAACAAAATATGTAAGAAATATTTTAACTGCAGCTGTGTAAACATGTTAAAGGGGACACTGCTGTTAAAAAGCACCCCATTTGATTATATACACATATACGTATAAAAAGAGCTTCTCAGAGTGGCAATGTCTCTCAGAAGCCAAGATGGGTAGAGGATCACCATTTCCCACAATGTTGCACAGAAAGATAGTGGAGCAATATCAGAAAAGTGTTACCCAGTGGAAAATTGCAAAGATTTTGCAGATATCATCATCAACTGTGCATAACATCATCCGAAGATTCAGAGAATCTGGAACAATCACTGTGTGTAAGGGTCAAGGCCGTAAAACCATACTGGATGCCTGTGATCTCTGGGCCCTTAAACGACACTGCACCACAAACAGGAATGCTACTGTAAAGGAAATCACAGAATGGGCTCAGGAATACTTCCAGAAACCAGTCAGTGAACACAATCCACCGTGCCATCCGCCATTGCCAGCTGAAACTCTACAGTGCAAAGAAGAAGCCATTTCTAAGCAAGATCCACAAGCTCAGGTGTTTTCACTGGG
>JBBMFX010270122.1:0-19602 GCA_037832545.1 Rhabdalestes septentrionalis | reverse complement strand
AGAGAGAGACACACAGAGAGAGAGACACACAGAGAGAGAGACACACACAGAGAGAGAGACACACACAGAGAGAGAGAGACAGAGAGAGAGAGACAGAGAGAGAGAGACAGAGTCAAAGAGACAAAGAAGGAGAGTCAGTCAATAAAACCCAAGGCTGCTTTAAAAAAAAAAAAAGGAGGATATATCTTACCATTGTGGTTTCCCCAATGGTGCAAGCAGGTGCTTTTAACTAGCATCTCATCCACTTTGCCTCCTGACATGTTGTCCATGAACTGTCGGCCATGTTCCAGAGCAAGATAGCAGTCGTTGTGAAAGTCCCTCTCGTCCACGCGCACACAGGGAGGAGCAACAGTGCCCCCCGGTGCCCTGGAGGCTGTAGCCTCTGGCACTACTCCCACGAGCGGCGAGTAAGGGTTGGTGCACTGATCCTGCAGGAGCAGGATCAGCTCATCTGGAACCCTGTCCTTTACGGCTCCACCACCCTTCTCTAACGAGGAGCTTCTCAGTGCCTCGAAGCGTTTTTCCGCCTCCTGACTCACGTCTGAACCGCGGCCAATGATGTCCAACTCGTCCTCCAAGAAGAGGCCAGAGCCATTGCCGTAACGCCGATTGACGACAGCACTAAAGCCACAGCTGCAGGGGTACTGCGCTTCCATGTTCGGGTCGCTGATGTACACACCCACGTCGGCGCCCTTGATGTTCATGTTGCACACGCAGATACAGCAGCTGTCGAAGTTGCAGTCCTTGAACAGGTTCATGACCGACTCAGACAGGATCAGGGTGACATACAGGCTGTGGGCCTCGGGGATGGAGGGCACGGTGGCCGGCTCCACAGAGTTGAGTGGGCGGCAGGTGGAGGGCGTGGACGCGGGCGAGTACAGGTCGGAGTTCTCGTACTTAAGGGAACTCTGGACGCTGGCGGGCCCACGTGGGGTGCGGGGTGTGCGAGGTGTGCGGGGAGTGGGGGCAGAGAACCGAGGTGTGGCCGGGGAGGGCAGGATCCCTGTGCCGCCGTTGCTGGGTGGTGCGCTGTTGGATATGAAAGGTGTGTGAGTCTGAGGGGTGTATGACTGGTTGTAGTCCTGCTCCAGAGTGCTGCCCACGCTAGGGATGTTACTGCAACACAGACCGTTCAGAAATAACAATTAACACCACACGTTACACCAAAGAACAGACTGTGAACAACATCTTCTCCCAGATCGATCATCTCAGACAGTTTTAGTTGCCACTTTTATTTTAGAACTCATGTAATTATGATGAATAGCAAAAAGGAGATTCGTGATTCTGTTGACTTTGTATATCTGAAAATACTAAACAGCTCTAGTGCTGCACCACCATTCTCCAGGAGCCTACAGAGAGATGGCCTATTCTCATACAGGCAGATCAACAGACAGCTGTGAAGGGAATGAAAGCACGGCTTGTACCACACTGTGTGAATCTGTGTGAATCTGTGTGTGTGTGTGTGTGTGTGTGTGTGTGTGTGTGTGTGTATTCCTTTGAGCTCTTTAAATTGTAGCAATATATTACTTAAATTACTTAAAAGTGAGCAATTATAAAATAGCAGAAACTCACTACTCAGAGTGTAATTAATTTAATCAATTTATATTCCACAACTACAGAAGTAATCTGCATGGGAGTTTACTTGTAATTTAAAAGGATCCCACTGATATAATACTATTGCCACATTACTGAAAATCAACATTACTGACATGGCCACTTATACTGGTGCCCAATCAAATAGGCCAAGGCTCACAAATCTTTTACATAAAGGACCACGTGACAGAGCTTCCCGCCCAACCCAACAGCACACATCACTGGTTTTGTCAGCGGGTTATAGTCTTGAAACAGAAAGTGGAGTCAGAAGGACTTCCGTTCAATTAGAAAGAAAACCTACAGTTTAGTGATATCTGTTAGAGGAAAGAGATTGTGTGTGTGAAAGGGGTACTTGCCATTTAAGAAAGTGCAGTGAAGTGAGAAACATACATGCCTGAACCATTCTTATGGTTATATATTACTGCACGTATGTGTATAACCATATGTGAGATGAGAGTTCTTCCTAATGTCCTAGTTCCGTCATAATCCGTAGGTCATAATACATATGTCACAAAGAAAAAATTATATAAAACATGATACCAACAGTGCAAACTACACTAATGTAAGCCTTTTTCAGCAATAATTATCTCCCATTGTGTGGTCAGGGGCAGTATGGTGTAACAGCTGGGAGTTATGGAGGGACCTTTTCTGGAATTTTCTTCAGTCAAAGGATGACCTGCAGCCTAGCAAGACACTAGCTGTGAACAAGGTGCCTGGGGAGCAATGTGTGGGGTCGGTACCTTTCACAAAGGAACCTCAGTGGTGCCACTAGCTGTCCTGGGATTCAAACCCAAAGCCTACGTATCGCAGGTGTAACGTCCTAAGCCAGTCACCCCAAGACTTCCAAGACTAACGCCTAATGCCTAAGTGCCTTTATGAGGCTGCCTGGTGTAATTACTACTGTAAGTAGTTCTGGTGTGTAACAACCTGTTTTAGCCAACACCTCTTTTGCTCATGCAGATCTCACCTGTCTCTGTTGAGGAAGCTCATGCCAGGAACAGAGCTCAGAAGCTCCAGTTTGCCCAGGGACCAGCTGGGCCTGTACAGACACTCCTCTCGCAGCTTGATGGAGGGGAGACACTGGCTGGGTAGAGTTTTCAGAGGGGCAAACATGGAGCATCCCAAAAATGCCTGACACAACTCAGACTTATACACAAACGAGAAGTCCTGCAAGACAGAGAAGCAGTAGACAGATAATTAGCAGCTGTCTAATGTTATGTGCATATGCTGGTTTGCCCTAAAATTATATGATCACATCTATTGTCAGATAATAAAAAGAAACAGGTCTGTGTGTGCCTAAATCCCGATAAGCTTATATGATAGAAAATACACTAGCATAAATTACATCAGTATAAAAAAAAAGTAACTGTTGCTCCTGCTGCCATCAGATACCTTTGCAACAATGCTGAAGTGCCTGCTGGCTTTCGTTCTATTTCCTGAAAAACAAAACCACTGCAGCTGTCTGTTTAAACCATTTCTGTTGTAGCAACGTGATATTAGAGTAGAATTATGTGTTTTTTTTAACAATTAAATAGGATTATTTAGAGCAATTTATATAAATGAATACCGTGAGCATCTAATTTATGAAGAAATACATTACATACAAAGACTACATTTATTTATTTTTTCCTTTAAACTAATGATAATCAATTAATAAAATAAAAATTCTACTTGAAAATAATCATTTGAAATTTAGGGAGTCGAATTAACGGGTTAGTTCTGATCAATTAATCACAGAAAAAGTAACTTGTAATTAAATTAATGCTGATTAATGGCACTGCGCGTCTTTAACCCGATCCAGTGTTCAGAAACATGCTGCACATCAAGATGTGCTCCCGGGGACTTCTGCTAATGTGCAGCTCCATAGTTTTGGGATTCAGAGACACAAACATAATTCTGTGCTGCCTCGGGACTGGAGAAACTTAAAGGAAGCATTTTTACAGATTCTCATTATTAGTGCTAAACTGACAGTATAAACTGTATAAGCTACAGATGGGGTGCAGAACTGGTACCTGGTACACCTAACCAGGTAATTGTCAGGTATAGTGAATGTGTTTGAGGAGGAGGAGAATCAAACTGTGCTGGACTGTGCCCTCCAGGACCGGAGTCTGACACCTCTGAGCTACAAGGTTTATTGACCTTCATTATCAGTGTTATTCATCGACTATGAACTATACATTTTAAACACTTTTACAACAAAAATGCGTTTGTTAATCTAGATTAATCAGAAAGCTTTTAGTTCTATTTTCTTATGACATCCCTTTTGAAATTTATTGAAATATCGATAATGTGATGACTGTTATTGTGAGGAAAAGTGACTGGTCATTAAGATAATTTAGTGATTTATCTCGGTGTCTTAGCCAAATCTAACAGCTGACCAACACAGGAACTAGACGAACCTGGATAAAGAATAAGACCTACCTTGATTTCCGATGGCTTTGGGCTGCAGAAGCTTTCCTCCACCTCGATCTTAAACTGGCTTGTCAGAGCAGAGGGGCAGTCCAGAGAGGTGAGGCCCGGTCCAGACTCCATGTTACCATATTCCTTACTGCCCATGTTCATGGGAGAGTAGCCCATTATGTGCTGCTCCAGTGACGGAGGGGTGGGGAACATCTGGTGCAGGTCTGCAGAGCCTGGAATTCGGGACATGAGGGGAAATAAGGTATCTCACTGTCTAAAAGGTCTGAATTTATTATCCATTTTGTGATCATTCAAAATCAGAATGAAGAACACTGTTGAAGGTAAAGGGGTAATGAGTGAACACAGAACAGGACAGTGTGAACAGAGTGAAATTCTTCCTCTGTATTTAACCCTTTTTACCCATTTAACCCATTCATTAAGTGAAGCAGGGGGCTGCCCTTACTGAGGGCTAGTGTGTGGGGATGGTACCTTGCTCAAGGGAACCTCAGTAATGACACTAGCCATGCTAGGATTCAAACCCACAACCTTCTAATTGCAAGGGCAAATTTTCTCAATTATCATCCTATTAACAAAAGCCCGGATGGGTCTAAATGTGTCAAGATATATCCATGGATATTCAGTCATTCCATCCACTCAGGAGGGGACTTCAGAAATCATGTACAGTCATGTTTCAGAAATTCTCATTTGCTAAAAACTTTAGGCCACTGTGTGTGCTGCATATCTGACTATCTAAAATAACTCATTAACGTGTGCTTCTGTACAGCCTGACAGGTGCAGTAAGAAATCATACTCACTTATACATGAAACAGGATCCAGGGTGGATGGTTTAGGTTCTTTACTGCCAAACTTCTCATCTGTTCCATTCACTGCTCTCCTGGATCCAGGCTGCAAAATATTTAACAAAATGTTAAAACCACTGAAAGGTTTTCTGAATATACTGGGGGGTACGACAGTCTCGACATAAAGCATTCTGAGTTTACAGCACTGACTCCAATAAAAACTGTGAAAAACTGAGCATACGCAGTTAGTGTCGTATTTATGGACTAAGTGGGGGGACTATTTTGGCTGCATGTGGTGGAACAATACGTAATAATGCAGTGATCGAGTCGGCACCCTCAGTACAGCGCAGTGAACAAGTATAGTATATTTACAACCTTTTAGTTTTTCTGTGGTTTAGTGGTTTTATTAATGAGTTTACAGCTGTGTTAGGATCGGTAAGTGACTGTGCGTTTCAACTTAATTTGGTTACGTCACTGTGGTAGAAACAGATCTGGGTCATAAGCTGAGCACCCCTGTACAGCAAAAAAATGCAGTTTCGTGCAGCAACAATGTTTCATTCCAAGATCTACATCATCACATTACTTTCAGCTAGATTGACTAAATGAAAGATGTCATTTACTGCAATGCCCATCAGCTGATGTTTGCTCAGAGCATCTACTCACAGCTGGACAGTCACCAGCAACAGGGAAAAAATCTCTGAGCATTTAGCTAAGGAGGCAGTTAGAACAGCAGACTGTAACCTAAGCCAGCAGTGCACCGTTCAGACTATACAGAAGGCAGTTTACGTACATCACACACTCATGGGACACTTTATAAACAAAATGCCATCCTTCATTTAATCACTACACACTGGCACTGTATTGAGGACTGTGCTCAATACATCAATACCACAGCCTAGTCAGAAAAATCTTCTGGCTGGGTTCACAGTAATTTAAACACTTCCCTGAAACTGTTTACAAAAAATAATCTGTTGGGGGCTTTTCACATACTGCAGGCTTCTGTGATAACAATACTGGAGATAAAGTCATGAGACAATCAGTAATAATTCAGGAGTATGAGAAACATTCTGCAGCCTAAACACACAGTCACAGCTGCCAGACTCTTCTCAGTCTAAATACACATCACCGCAGTTTATTATGAGAGGACTAATACTACAGCTCTGCACGGACCTCTGTGTGCGTGCGATTGCTTGTGTGCGCGCAAGTGTGTGCTCCTGTGCATGTATGTCTGAATGTGTGCATACATGCATGTATGTGTGAGATTGTATGCGAGTGTGTCTATGTGTGTGTGTGTGTTTGTGTGTTAGCATGCACATGTGTGTGAAAGTGTGTGTATGAGTGTGGGAAATGCAGACGTTTACGACATTTTTACTCGAACCGTTTGTTCATCTTCGTCCGAGTTGAAGATGTTGTCCAGGTCTTTGATGGACACGGCGAGGTCCGAGTCGTGGATCAGACTTGTCGAGGCACAGGTTTTTTGGGCAGCTCCTCGCTGAGAATCTTTAACGGGAGGGACCAAGAGAGAGTCATTACAGAGAAAAAATTACAACACTGAGAAATACATGGCCCCTGTCCACTCTGTTTCAAATATTTAAACACTTAAATATTGAAGCCATTCCAATGAACAAGCATTCATAGGTATTATATTTCAAATATAAATATTGATATAACAATCGTTTAATGCAAAAGTTGACATGTCATGGGCATGTCAGACTGCAAAATGACAGGATCTTCCTGACAACAACCAACCAAGTGGTGATACACTTAAAATCTGTACATTCTTGCCACTTGACTGTAAAGTTTGTGTAACATGAGTCTTCTCTTGAAGAAAACAGACTCAGCTACTCAACCTGTCTTTCAATAGTAGAGCAGAACCAAACATTTTATAAGCTTTCAATACTAAATGCAGGAATACGTACTCAGCACAAATATTTCCGTTCAAAACACTAACGTCTTCATATAACTACGTAAGAAGTGAACATTGTAATGAAGAAAAGAGCCCCTCTTGAACACAGCACAGTGTGAAATTTTCTCTGTATGTAACACATTTAACCCTTTCATCAAGTGAAGCAGGTGGGTGCAACCAATGAGGGGCTCCACACAGCAAACTGGGGGGACAGTACCTTGCTCAAGGGAAACTCACTTGTGCCCATAGCAGTGCTGGGATTCGAACCACAACCTTCTGACTACAGGAACAACACCCTAATCCCTAGGCCCCCAGCTGCCGCAACAAGCATTTTAGTTTATGTTTTTTAACAAAACGTTTCACAGCCGGTGGCTTAGTGGTTAGGGAAATTGTGCCTGCCATCAGAAGCTTGTGGTTTTGAACCCTGACAGCTAGTGGCACCACCGAGGTTCCCTTGAGACACTGCTCCTCAACCGCCATGTTCCTGGGTGCTTGCTATTTCACTTGGTGAATGAGTTAAATGCGTTAAATACAGAGGAAGAATTTTGTGCTGGTCACACTGTATGCTTTAGTGTGTTCACGTATGATAGAATGGAAATTAATACACTGTAAATATATCCGAAGTACCAGATATTTTTCTAATAGTACACACTGTTCTAGCTGTAGATTGTGACTAGAAAAAAATAAGCATAATGTCTTACCATCTGATGATGCAGAACCTCCATCCTCCCCCTGTGTGTGCATGTCAGAGAGACGGTTCACATTAGAATAGTTTATAATAGTCTAAAATCTATTTATATACTCATTCATTCATTAATATATACATTCATTTCAGATTCACCAGACTCCAAAAGCACAACAAGATGGTTCAATAAATTGATATTGTTTCATTATAAACTACTTCATTGTTATTTACCATAAATAAAATTGCTTGTAAATTACTAAATTCTGCTTTACTATAAAACAAGACGTGAGCATGGGATTGGAGCAAGGTCTCTGGAAGAGCTCACGCACTGGAAGCGGGAGGGGAACATCACAGATTCAATACTTTTTCTTTACCTGGGACCACCTAGTTTAATCTGCTCCTCCTTGAACACATTCAGACTACAGAACAATAAACGGGTAAACATGCTCAGAAGGCCAATACTCAGAATCACCATTATTTCAGGCCTGGACAAGAAGAGATAAGCACATAAAGATCTAGCACAGCCAGGAGTGAAATAAATGACTCGTTAGTTTGTGTGACAAAGGGCGTGTGTGTGTGTATGTGTGAGAGAAAGAAAGTGTGTGTGTATGTGAGTCTGTGTGTATGTGTATAAACTTGGTCTAGTAAATGGTTATGCCTTTCAACAAGAAAATGTGAAGTGCGACTGTGTAGTTGCTATGGTAACCATGGTTACAGCATCACAGGTGGTTGCTATGGTTTCTCAGGTGACGTTACACCACAGGTGATGTTCACCCACACACATCCTTTTCAGTTATGTTCAGTTTTATATACGTTTTGTTTTATTTTTATCATGTAAAGTTTTGAGGAAATTTCATTGTATTTTCAATTACAGGTAAAGCCACAGAGAACCTTTAGGTGGTCGATATAATGATATTTTTTGTTTGTTATAGAGTGCTTTTAAACCCAATCCTGAATAGTTGTACGAATTTTCTTATTATATTGCCCCCTTATGCTCTCTGTCGCCCAATGTTATTTTACTGGGTGCCTTTAATATACATATAAGACAATCCGGCTAACTTACTTTCTAAAGATCTCATATCCTGCCTGGACAGTTTTGGACTCCCAACTATATGTAAACTCCCCTACACACTCTAAAGGGGTTACAACAGCAGAGCAGATTACATCCAGGATGTGTCCTTTGATCTGTTCAGTATCAGACACACCCATTACAGATCATAAACTTGTTTCCTTCAAGGTAAAGTTGCCACTATTCAAATCAATCTCCGCCCATACCATTGCATTCAGAAACATTGGGACCACTGATCTCCAAACTCTCTCTTCTGCTATTAATAACTTTCCCAGTGCAACACACTTTACCACCCCTGATGACCTGGTATCTAACTATGACAGACTTCAAAACCTCCTGGATACACTGGTACCACTGAAAACCCTGTCAGTCACCTTCTCTCACTCAGTCACTTGGTACACACCGGAACTACATCAGCTCAAATCTGAGGGCCGCCGTCTTGAGTGTCTCCCAAAGAAAACTGGACTCAGGATTCATAAAGACATTTACCATGACCACCTGTAAAAATGTAAAAAATCTATTTCCACAGCTAAAACTGTTTACTATGTTACCTTCATCCAGACTGCTGAAGGGAACACACATTTTATTTACAACTCTGAGCACTATCCTTCAGTCCCCTGAACCCTTGCCTCTCACATTTACGGTACTCCACTACTCTCTGCAATGATTTTATGAACTTTTTCATCAAAAAAACATCCACCTGCAACACCCGAGTGTATATATTGTACTTTGCCCAATCAACCACCCTCTTCATTGTCACACTTCACACACCCATCCATTAGTGGAATATCTTCCACTATCCATAAATCGCTTGCAAATTAGGTCTTCAACAAAACTGGTTAAACACTGTCTTCCATCACCTTCTCCCCAAATCACTGACATTATACATGCCTCCCTCACCTCTGGCTCAGTTGACATTTCAAATGGCAATCACCCCACTAATGTAAATAACTTCAGACCAAACTCCAATCTTCCATATCTGTCCAAAATCCTAGAAAAATTTGTCGCCTGCCAAATCTACCTGACTGATAAGCTGTGCAAACAATTTCAGTCTGGCTTTCGGCTTCTTCACTGCATTGAAACAGCCCTCATTAAAATCACTAATTATCTGCTTATGGCAGCAGACTCTGGCCAACCTCTCCAGTTGACAGTTGTGTACCTCAGGGGTCTGTCCTGGGGCCCCTCCTTTTCGTTATCTACAATCTTCCTCTTGGCAATATTTTCAAGAAACACAAAATCAATTTTTCACTGCTATGAGGATGACACCCAGCTCTATTTATCATCCAATGACATTGCTCCTCTACACCCTCCTCCATTTTAGACTGTCTACAAGACATCAAAATTTGATTCTCCCACAACTTTCTCAAATTAAATAGGGATAAAACTGAAATTCTTCTTGTTGCTTCCAAATTGCTTTAGTTTTTCACTATACGTTGATAATGCCACTGTGCTCCCTTAATCCAAGAGTCTGGGCATCATCCTTGACAGCAACCTTTTCTTCACTGCCCACATAAACATCACTCGGTCGGCCTCATTCCACCTCCGTATCATTAACTGCCTTCGTCCCTCACTCACCCCTTCGGCGATATTAGTCAACGCCCTCCTCACATCCCGCCTTGATTACTGTAATGCATTACTTTCTGGTCTACCACATGAATCCCTCTATAAACTTAAGCTGGTTCAGAACTCAGCTACCTGTATCATTTCCAAAACTTCATGCACACAGCACATCACCCCTGTCCTGGAGCAACTTCACTGCCTCCCTTTTCAGTTCCGCATACAGTATAAATCCTTCTTTTAACATTCAAAGCCCTCCATAACGTAGCTCCTCAATATCTCACTGATCTCCTTGATCTAGATAGGTGCCAGTACTTCTGCACACTGAGAGGGGTGCCAATAATTTTGACCACAGCCCAGAAAGCCTGAGTTTCTGCTCCATCACCAGCTTTGTACCTATAAATTTTACTTGTGATTCCTAAAATAAGCTGGACCCAGTGACAGCACTGGTGCGAGGAACTCATACCTTCTGTTTCTTTCCTTGCTCTTTCTCGCCACCCGCTTTGTCCTTCTTATCGGAGAAGGTGAACTTCACGTCCCCGTCCACGAAGGCGTAGGGGTCCACTTCAGGCTCATGGTCGCTGTCGGCTATGGCTGCAGCTAAATGCTGGTTCCGCCGCTGCAGGTAGGTCTGGATGCGCTCCTCGGACACTTTCAGAGTTTGCTTGCAGGCGGCCATCAATCTGCGGACAAAAAATTGCAGCCATCAGTACATAGAAGATTATCTTCTTTTGGAATGTTTTCTGCTGGAACTGTAATACACTCTAACACTAATGATGAAACTGTTATGCTACTACACTGCGAATGAGGGGAAAAATGGTAGATCACGGTCATCAAACTCTCTCCAAGTGGTTCACTTTGCTGTACTACAGAGCACACAAGCTGTCCCATTATTTTTGACACCCGGGATTTCCAAACCGCATAGTTCCACTAAACAAGCCAGGTTTGTGGAACATGATCAGATTCATTACAACAGCCTAGCCTACTGCATGTGTGTGTGTGTAATCTACTCTTTTCAGTTTAGTAGCTGAGCAATGACATTTCACAAGCTCTGGGGTCTGAAAGAATTCTATGTATTCTCTCACATTCCAAAGAAATCCAAGACGTAACACATCAACCAATCACGAGCACAACAACCCTAAACGTGGCCTATAAATTATTTTCGAATAACATTTATTTAATTGATGGCGGAATAAAGAAGATGGCAACAGCAGCAGGCTATCGCCCATTTAAAACAGGCTAACTACTGTTTTTTTAGAAACTTCAAGCAAAAAACTGAGTGATGGAAACCAGCCACACAGATTAACGGCTTATTTAATAACACAAAAAGCTCAAGTTAGTGTGAGCCCTGTCCATGGTGGCTCGCTGCCAACTCTAACTTTAGGACACAGAAACGTCAGCTTCAGCCTGAGTGAACCGGAGTCAAACAAATTCAGATGGTTGCGGTACTTTGTCTGCAAATGGAGAGCTTGGCTGAATCCCTGCTTTACGAGGATGTGGGAAAAGCAAGAACACCACCACAAGTCTTCTCCCAGAGCAGCGGAAAACGCAAACCTCGCTCCATGACAGTGGAGATGGCCTCTATTATCGCTGGAAGAACCACCCTCTCCCCTATAGTAAATGGCGAGCCAGACTTAGCAATTAACAAGGGGATATTATAGGAGGTCACTAACCCGCTCTGTGTCTGGTTTACCTTCTGAGCGAACAGGTTGGAAATGCTCTGCTTTGCTCCGCAAAGCAGGCACATCACATCGGGAGTTGAACATTTTGTAGGCGAGGGAATAAAGCCAAAGTTAAGGTGCACTATACGGTCTTTTTCTTGTGTACTGCCATGTTGTTTTGATAAACATTTTATATGTAAATGTGCTTGTATACATATTGATTGGATATGAGATTTTAACCCGTGAAGCTGCAGCCATCAGGAGTGTCAAGGATTCTACATTCTTCATAAAGCTCACCCCGCTCTCTGCTGCTCAGTCAGCACTGTGGCTGATGACTGATAAGGAACTGTTTAAGGATGTTGCTACAGAAATGACTTGCCTGCAGTAGGGAAAGTACTCACAGCACCAGGTGCTGGTATGCCTATTTATTTGTAATCATTCCATGAACAGTACATCTTATTTCATGTTCAAATGAACAAAGCCTGTTTATTGTACACACTTAAAAAATTCGAAAGAATACAATTGACACCCCGCATTTGTGCCTGAGTACCCCCCTCTCAGCTGTCTCATTCTCAACTCCTCCCAATCATTTTCAAAGGCCCCCAGAGGGGTGGTACCGCCCCCATTGAGAAACACTGGGTTAACAAATCATAAAGCCTCCTCAACACAGCTTATGTTGGCGCTCTTAAAAAAACATACAATTATGACACTGCTATCAACAGACTGGCGGGACTCGCCAGGAACGGAGGGTTTCACCAGCAGCCTACCCATGCTAGAAACATTCAAAAAGCGAATGACGGCTCACCTGACTTCACTAAACAACTGAGGAAAAAACTGGATATGCATGATTTCCACCAAAGAAGTGATTGAACTCCAGCACAATAATACAGAGAAACATATTCAAGACGATGGGTCAGAACTGAGAACACACACATTTTTATACATTTATTTAAACTGACAAAACTCCAGACAAGAGCATTTTTTAAATACGGAAATTAGCTTGAATTTACTTCTAAAGCAATAGACTGTTTTCACTACGATGCATCACTGTTTACAATATTGTTTGTTTCAAAAGGCAGTATTCATTTGTTTATAATCCATTAATGCACCGTAAAATTTGTTGTTGTTTTTTTTAAAGGCACAAGTAATAAAAAGATAAAAACTTCTAAAGAATGTGAAATAATTGCGATTCTTCCCCAGATGATAATTGTGATCATTCCTTAGATGATAATCATGGTGTCCCCAAGTGTGAAAGAGCAAGGAGGAGAGGACTGTGACTGGTTACTCACTCTGTAATGGATGTGTTGCCGTCGACCCCTAGCGCGGCCTCTTCTCTCAGTTTGTCTGCAGGCAGCGCCGGCGTGGGGAAGTCCAGGTCTTTCCTGCGTGGCAGGTTGAAGAATCTCCAGGGCACGTGACTCCCATCGTCATCCAGACTTACAGCTGTCCCTACAAAAACCGTGGGCTCCATGGCTTCGGGGTATGTGGCGTGGAAGGGCGGGGCGAGAGGGTCTACACGGGAGTCATCCGCGCCTTTCTGGAGCTGAAGGCAGGGCTCTGAGGAGGAGTAGAAATGTTGGCTGTGGGGCATGGAGGAGTTCTTTAGGGCTTCTGGCATGTCCTCAGCCCCCTCGCCGAGGTGAGGGCTGAGCGGGGGTGGCTGAGGGGAGCCCACCATTTCTGCTGAGACCCCAACGCCACCCACCGCTCCACCACTGCTGTGCAGCTGAGGCGGCTTGGTTAAGATGTCGGACGGGCGGAGACCAGGAAAACGCCGCTGGCCCGTTGAGGCATCTGTTTCCATGGAGACATCATCGCAGGTGAAGTTGCGGTGGTGAAAAGGTGTCTGAGGGCGTTTCTGCTGCTTGTCGCCCTTCTCAGCCTTCTCCCCTGCTTTGTGCTTGGTGGGCTGCGGCTGAATCTGCCCCGCCGAGGTAGGCTGGCCTGGAGTATTCCCCACGCGCGGCTTCAGAGCTTTGTGTCTAGGAGGAAAGAGGAAAACATTTTAATCAGGCATTTGAGCTAACAAAAAACTCAGAAAAAGAGTAATATTGCTCAATATATACTTGTGAATTTCTACATTTGGATAATTTCATGAAAATTTCAGATAAGAGAATCTGTCTGGTTAGTATCTCCTTCTGAGGAGAATGGAGCGAGTCTTTCTTTAAGCAAGCAAATATCACAGCTAGAATCAATCCTCTTCAATACACTCATTTTACAAAGTGTACAAAAGGTTACTAGGTTGAAAGACTAAATCTCCCTGCCTCTCTCACACACATGCATTGCTGTAGTCGACTGCTGCAGCCAGATAAGGCTTTCCTTTTTGACCATGAACCAAAAGCTCAATAATCTTAAGAAAAAAAAACAATTACACTGTTTGACTAAACAAGAATTAACAGGATACTAAATAATCTATCTAGTCATTTGTGAGAGCTGACCTTATGTCTATTAAACAAACAAACAAAAACAACAAAAAAAGCCACATCCGGTAAAACTAGCTTATTAAGCTAAAACTATTTAGGAAAACCATGCGAGTGTGTAAGTGATTTTATTTGTAAGTTAAGGAATGGCAGGATGCAACACATTTAAACCTGCAGGGGTGGGAAATGGGGGCTATCAAAGTAATAGTAAATGGTTTAATGCTTTCATGCAACTGCAATGATCTATAAAATATAATAAATTTTGCTTTAAAAAAGGAACGGATCAAATGTGACTCCATATGTAGTTAATTGTGATCTGCATATTTCCACGACTATGTAAATCAAGTCTGTCTTATAATGAACTAGATCTACAATTAAGCTTTAACAGAGTCTTAAGAATTTTCTGGGTGATCAATTAATTTCGGATCACATCAACACCATTAGATCACAGGTTATAATACGCATGGGTCTTTTTCCTTGTGTTACCAATATCATTTTCACAATAGCAGATCTTCCCTAAACCAACTCACTACAAACCCATTTGCTTAAGAAGTCAGATGATCATCAGTGCACAGGCAGCCCCAGAAGTGAATGTGCTCATATTTGCAAAACACACACCAGTGATGGGTTTGATCAAAATGTGTGTTTACCTTGAGCAATTGCAGTTGGTTCTTTGTGTTGAATCAACAAAATCCCATGAGCCAATTTTCTCCAGCACCTCCTCCTCATTTGTCCCTTTGGTCGTGGCAGAGAACTTGCGCCTGATATAAACAACGGACGATTTGGTAAGACAGCCCGAACATTACTCTTTTAACCTAGAGAGTGGTGTTGCAAAAAATCTTACATCTCGGGCTTAATCAGCCTGAAAATGAAGTTTAAATGAACCAAAAAATTTTTACATGCTCAATTAAAGTATCGAGCAATGTGCAGTATGTCATGTTATATTATTACTGTTGGGTTAATGTCTGCTGCGACCAAACAACTGTGTGTGTGTGAGTGTGTGCTACACACTGACACACAGACAGATTATATATAAACATGCATTAGAATATATAGATGCAAATGTCTATATTTGTTATTTGTATTAATTCGAAAGTGTACATTTGATTTTATCTTTTGTATTGTATAGTTTTTATTCTATTGTTTTGCTGCTCTTACCTTTGTGCTGTCCGCTTCCTGCCATAACAACGTAAATTTCCCACTAGTGGGACAAATACAGGTGTATCGTTTCTTCTGTGTAAAGTCTGTAACAACACGTACTTGTTCAGAGCTCGGTTAATGTTGCACTCCTGCCAGACCCCCTCCACCACCTGACTCGCCATCCTGCGTGGAATTTTGCCTCCATGGTGACTCGTGCTGTCCATGCTGAAGCCGTCCACCGATGAGGACAACCGCATCCACTTTTGTGCTGAGTGGGAGTCGACTGGAGAACAAGAGAGAGGAGGAGTCGGAACGAAGGCGGAAGGGGAAATGGAAAATAGAGGAATAAAGCAAAACATTACAAAACATAAGACAATTGTTTAGAGCAGTAATATTTAAACATATTTAAAGAGACTGTCAAATATAACACTATTCATTTACAGCAATTATCAGAGGATTTTATTCTAAGTGATTTCTCTAGCTACAGGGGGCAGTCTCCCTGGAGCCTGTGGGGTTTAAGGGTCTTGCTCAGGAACCCAGTGGTCGCATAATGAACGTAGGATTTGAAGCCATGACCTCTTGGTCCAGAGGCAAGTATCCTACATACTAAGACACTTTTTGGACTGCAGCATCACAGTGCAGCAGCCAACCAGCAGCATAGAGAAATAAACAATGTTCTTGGACTGGCTACTTTCAAACCTCCTGTCTCAGAGTACAGACGTATTTCACTATCCCAAGATGCGTTTCTCTCCACAGTATCAAAATATTTACTTAGATATTTAGATATATACATAATTAATGTATGTATGTATGTATGTTTGTATGTATGTATGTATGTTTTATGTAGCTGAAATTACATTCATATATATGTCACAAGATGCATAAAGAAAATATTATTTAAACATTTAGAACTATAATCAATCAACAAATAAGCAAAAAAGCAAAAAAGAATGCAGAGGAAATCTGTGGTTTCAGCAAATTTGCGTGTGTTTACGAGAACAATTATTAGGTCAGTTCTAAGAAAAATATACACGACGAACTGGCGAACTCTGAGAAGGGACTTTGCAATGACGACTGTATTAAGTGTAGAGTAACTATTCAACTGAATGTGTAGAAAGGTGTGTACCTGTCTGGACCTCCTCTGGGGAGGTGGGGGGAGTGAGCGTGATGGAGGACATAGCAGGGTCTCTGTTTGAAGTAGGCACTTGGTGGCTGCCCGAATATACAACAGTGCAGTGTGAGGACCCTACTTGTGTTACTGGAACATCTGACTGGGGGACCATCACCAGACAGGCAGGATACACCATCCGCACGCCACCTGAGAACACACATCACACTTCGTATGTACAAAGAATAGCACTTCTCAGTACTAAATAAACACAGTTTAAAAGTGAGTAAGTAGGAGGAATATTTCAAAGCAACTTACCTACGAGAACCTCCACAGCAGCCAGAGAGTCATCTTCCCAGTCGACTCCCTCCATTTTTTCCTCAGCACCCTCCTTGGAGCTGGGGCTGATGGGGTAAAACTGGTTCCATTCCTCGATGAGCTTCTGCGTGGGCGGGTCAGACAGCTTGAAGGACTGTCCAGTCAGCGTCCCATTCAGTCCAAATGGACTCAGGATCACTGCACACACACAAACATGGAAAGTTCTCGCATTTGTTTCTACTAGGGTCTCTTATGATCTAAACGACTGAGGGTCTGTTTCTTTCACCTCTCTTACCCTGGTCCCCGTTTCACTCACTCACACACACACTGTTAACATACTCTAATGAAAAACCAGAGAGCGACAGAATACGGAAGGAGAAGCAAGTCAGTCACCTAAACCTTCACAGGGGTATCAAAACACTCAGCTTACAACCACCTACATAAAACAAGAAATAATACAACACGCTTGTTCCTTAGATTTTATATCAAACTGTTTTCCAAGCTATCTGGTATGTCTTGAGTCAGTATATGCTAAACCATGTTTTAATGAGGAGATTCTCTTCCTCCCCTTACCTCAGGGCTCAACCTGTGGCCTCAAGACTAAAGGAGCGACAGAATGGTGATGCTGGAAACACTCCTTCAGTCTGCAGAGGGACCAGGGTGGTAAAGCACCCATGCTTAATGTTTAATGCTGGAAAGTGTTTATTTAATCATGATTAATCACATTGTTATATGCAAAAATATACACAAATTTTGGTGTAAGTGGAAACACACCCTAGTCTCAGTCACTTATTGATCCTGGCAGCTTTAAAACCATAAACGCAACTAAGCCACAAAAAAAGGAAATGAAAACTCCCTCATTCATATGCCCCACTACTGCGTATTCTTCCACCATCCACAACCAAACTAGTTCACCCACGTAGTCCGCGAGTAAGAGGATAATGGAGTGAGTCCATTGGGAGTGAGAGTCGTGAATTCCAAATGTGTGTGTTGAGACTGTTGTAACTTAAGGACTCCCGCGTACTGCTGTATGAACAAAAGTGCAATACATTAGATTTAAACGAATAAGAAGCTTTTTAACAGCAGTCTTCCCTTTAACAGAGTTACACAGTTACAGTTCAAATATTTCTGTAATCTAACCTAAACTTTAATGTTATCAAATACAAACCCAAAGCCATTAGCCACTGTAGGGCATTCATATTTTATATAGTTTATTATAGAAAAACAAGTTCACCTCAGAGTCCAGAGCCCTGATCAGAACATTATAACAGGCCTCTTCTGAGAAACAGCAGTTTCACTTTCATAAATCTGTTCTCTTTTTTCTGAACAGGTTCCAGCAGAAACATAATTGTTTAATCAGGAGCAGCAGAAACAGTCTGTATTCACTAGTGTGTCCCT
Organism: Rhabdalestes septentrionalis; assembly: GCA_037832545.1. Classification (NCBI taxonomy): domain Eukaryota; kingdom Metazoa; phylum Chordata; class Actinopteri; order Characiformes; family Alestidae; genus Rhabdalestes; species Rhabdalestes septentrionalis. The sequence goes on along the minus strand of JBBMFX010270122.1, from coordinate 1,547 downwards.
GTTTAGAGTGAGGGGCAGTGATCCAGCACAAAAAAGCAACAAAAACAATAGCAATTAAAAATGAAAAGGCTCAATAAATGCATCAATGCGATGAGCTTAAAAGAAGTAAGGAAAACTATTGTACTAGTGAATTTCTCACCATGGTATGTGTCTGCCTGATTAATGTGACCAAACCTGAAAGGGTGTTTCAGCTTGTCACAGTGTTGTTCACACTTGTGGATTACAGAAAACTATTGAAGATAGTAAGAAAATGTAGAGCTCTTGTGTATTGTGTGCAGTTTTTCCCTATACATTTAAACCTCTCACCCCTGGAAATGGTTCCATTCACTACGGAATAAAAACTACATTTAGGGGGGGTCCCTGAGGATGGAAGTTTGTATTTTTCTGATTTTTCATCTTTAAATGCTACTTTCATAGCTTTTTTTTTTTTACTTATTTCAAAATTGTGATAAAAAATTAAATATTCTTTGTCAGCCATGTTTGTTTATACCTTTCTTGTCTGAATGATTCAATAATGACAAAAAAAAGTTTAGTTAAAAAAATGTATTTACAGATTGTATAAATTTAATTGTGCCAGTTTTGTAAGGTGATTTATCACATTTACTGCTCATTTTGTCTAACTAGACAGGATATCATTATTATCTCTGAAGAGCTGGTAACACGCACTTTATTCGATTCACGAGTTTCCACAGAAACCAAGGCCCTCATGGTACGCACCATGAAGGACACAACTCCTGATCATCCTGCCAAATGGCCACGAGTTGAACATTTGGCATTTATCGGATCAAGAGGCTTGGAGCAATTCTGTACATGGCCAGATGACAAAGACTTTAAAAAGGCTGCCCGCACTGTAGCTTCTTTGGCGGTTGTAAACAACAGGGTAGAACTTGGCGTTGCGTTGATACAGGATTTCAACAAGATTTGGCAAAGAGAGAGGAACAGCACCAGTTCCTACTGCAAGTAGTCAGTGAACATAGTCAGAACTTTCCAGACTGCAAAAAGTCAACAATCATGTGGAAACGAGACAACGAGTAATCAGTCGGCGATTTACGATGCGTACTTGTTTCTCTCTTTTTGCTTTAACTCGACTAGACTGTAGGCATCTTTTAGCTTCAACAATTAACATGAAGCTTAATTATGACTTGATGTTCACAAAATGTGACCATGTTGTATTGTTTGCTAAATTTACATGACAGAAACAGTGCATTGCCTTTGCTTGGTCATTTATTTTAGTTCCTGGTATTCTGAGTGCAGGATTTCTTAATAATCTGGTGATTGTTTGTGACATACAGAATGGAGTCACACAGATATTTAACGAAATTTTGAAATTTAATGTTTAACATCCAAGGGCCACCAGTAAACGGTGATCAATTGGCACTAAAAATACACAATATAAATTCCAGGGGTGAGACATTGAAAACTGCCACTTTCATTTTTGTCCACTGCAGTAAGGGCCACCCTAGTCCCCACACTAGTGATGCTCCGATCGATCGGCGGACGATCGGTATCGGCCGATAATCAGACTTTATGACTCAATCGGGACTCGT